>JAXQQM020068018.1:0-73738 GCA_034641835.2 Pinus albicaulis
AAGTATTGGAAGAGAATGTTAAGGTGGAACTTCTTCAACTTTGTTGGGCAATGGAGCAAGATAGACTTGCAGGCTGTTATAAAGAAGGAGAAGAGGAAGCTGAGACTTGTGAAGAAAAGGATGATGTAGATGTGATTGAATTCAAGGAAGAACTTGATGAATAAGCTGGACCGGGACCAAGCACATTACAAGCATCAATGGATGATTCTCATGAGGATGTGGAAATAATCAAGGAAGAACTTGTGGAACAAGTTGAACCTGTACCAAGCACATTGTAGGCATTGGTGGATGAACCACATGAAGATGTTGCAGATGTGACAATGATCGAGGAGGAAATTTATGAGCAGGTTTTACCAGGATCAGAAACATTGCAGACAGTGATGAGGATGGAGGACACTCACTTAGAGAGTCTTCATGGAGATATGACTTGTGTTTCATTGGAGCATTTGGAAGATGAACTGTATGGAGGATTAAGCTAAGAGATTACTTCTTTGCCAACACCATGGATGATCTCTCCTTGGATGCCTATGATGAGACCTTGTACATTGGAGAAGCAAGGATCATTTCTTGTTGCAGACCTTTATAGGGCAATATGTGACCTCACTCTAGTAGGTTCAAATTCCCGTGAAAAGGGTGGAACTTGATGATATTTGTGATGGAAGTGTCATGCTTAGCCACATGAAAATGGCTAGGTGCCTGGCATGACTCATGGACTGCCTTGGTTGTAGGGCACGTTGTTTCGGTAGAATTATTCATGGATTACAACCAAGAAGGAAATATTGGTGCACCTTTAGTGGGGGAGAAGCCTTGAAGGAAGTACTCATGATGATGGTAAAAGTGACTGAGAGCACTTTACCTATACTATACATATGATGGATGAATAGAGTTTAGTTGAGTCCACTTATGATGGACACATGGACAACCAAAGTCATGGACTACATACCTTTACTGGTGGACTAATGGATGTTGTTCACTTTGAGCAATGAGACATTGGTTGGATGAGCAGCCTATGAGGAAATCATATGACTTGCAAGGTGAGAAAAACTTGTGATGGCACTCATGGACAATACAAGTATGCTTGCCAACGCATTGGATGTGATGATTCATGTGAGTTCAAGATGAGTTGCATTCATTGGAGGCTTCATACTATGGTGATCTTGCAATATATGTTTCATTGAGGAGCTAAGATCAATATTGGTCTTGATTTTGATGCATACCTTTGAGCACATTTATGGGGTGTGTTTGTGAGGAGTCACTTGATTGAGATGATCTACAAGACAAGTTGGAGCTTGATGGAGATGCAACAATGGAGATGACTTGGTGGTACACTTGGGCATGGGTTGAGTCTTCTCGAATTAGACCCTTAGATCGATTTTATGAAAGGATGGCCTCTTACATTTGATGATGATTGGATGGATGTGACTACTTTGGCACATGACCTTATCTAGCACATGGATTAGCATCATGGACAGCATGTTGCGGATGAGATGGAGGACACTTCATGGAACTGAAAATGACTTACTTTCACTTGGATGGGATGATTCTTGATTGAGTTGATGATGTGACATGATGCTAGAGAAACTTACCAACGGTGGCATGAGGAGAAGTATTCTCATGGATTGAGCGTATGGTTGGATTAGGTACCCAACTAGTTTGAGTCATGGGGGCATGAAGTACACTGAGCTACGTCTGATAGATGTATCGAGGATATATCGAGATATGTTGTGTTGGGATGGAGTATGATGGCATAGATTCACACTATATTGATGATATATGATGGTTTGAGACTATATATGTTGCAGCAACATGTAGCCATGATGGAGAGATTGACTTCCCACGATGTTATAACATGTGGTGATTGTGACGGATGTGTTGATGATCATGGATTAAGGAGATGTTTCCCATGGATATGTTAGACATCAACCTTGATGGTTTATGTGACGATATGTTGCAACGATATTGTGCGATGATACATTGCGATGAAAATTGCGATGATATGATGCGATGATGATGATAGTGCTATCGAGGACAATAGCCTTATTTTAAGTTGGGGAGTATGTAAGACCCATGAGTCAAGGATGATGACCGAGGGTGTTAGAAGCGTTTGGTGGAAATGCGACGAACGACGATCAACAAAGTGACGAAAACCACGACGAAAGGTTAGACGGGCGCACTAACAGACGAAAACAACATTCGACTATTATGTGAGGTTATTATGGTGATCGTGCAATGTTTAGGAGCGAAGGGAAAAAACACGTTAAAAAATGGCTAAGTGTTGGCTTGAAGGTTTATAGGCTGGCCGTGGTGGCAAGACGATGTTAAGGAAAAAACGTCACATCATAACCAAGGCCTTATGGATGTTTAGTGGGTCAGCCTTATATGGGTCAAGCCCCACCCATGGAATAAATATGCGTGGGAAAACACATGTATATTGGAGGACGTATGATGGAAATAAGGTATTGAGCTTGAGCGAAGGTCAAGGGTGGAGGATGAAGCCACAACGAGGAAATTAAATTCTGGGTCGAGTCGGGTTCCTTGCATAGGGCGCGTGTAGGTTTGGTAGGTCGAGTTGGGTTCAACCCGAAAATGCATGCATAACAGTGTTCGGTCTAGGTCGAGTCAGGTTCGTGAGGCACTTTCATGTTTAGGACATGAAAAATAGTGAACTGAAGTGCGAAGGGCATTCAACAGGGTTGGGTCGGGTCGAACACGACCCGAACGCATTCAGGAAACGCGTGTAGACAGTGACCCTGGTGACCCATGTTCAGAAATGTGTTCAGGGTGTCGAGGGCGTCCGTGACCCCAGTGAGCCACTTGAACGAGATTTTCAGGCAAACTTCAGAAACGGTTCTAAAGGGATTTTTGGGATCCTTATTGATTTTTTGGGCTGTTGGGTAGCTGTAAGGCTTGGAAAAAGCACAAACACACTTGGTAAGGAGTGTAAGTGGCTTACACAGACTTTGGTTGTATAATTATTGTAAATTGTACACACTTATTGAAATATAACATCGGGCAGTCTTATAATCAGGGACTTTCCCCTCCCTAGAATGTATACGCATTCTTGTGGATTGATGTTGATATTTAATGTTGTTTTATTTCTGCTACCTATTTAAAAGAACACTGGAAGATTAATAATTGTAAGTGTTGAGTTAGGTGTAATCTAAATACTTGAGTATTACGGAAAGAAAAAGTACGGTAGTGCCGCACCCACTATAAGTTGGTTGAAAGACTACCACAAGTATAGGGTCGTGACACAGGGGCATCTAAGCCATCAAAGTAACCCAGGGAACACATCTAGCCTAGGCCACACTAGCCCTAAGTTGACAGGATTTATCATGTCTTCTCCCCCTAGCATGGTCTGTGAGGTTTGATCTTGGGTCGCCTTGCTGACGAGGCCCATCCTCAACCAATTTTGCTAGTGGGACTTGACCTTTTAATTTAATATTATTCTAATACTAATTTATTAATAATTTAAAATAAATATTTTACTCTTTTCTCTATAGTATTAAATCAATTTGACCAAAATTATTATTATTTTATTCCTTCATTCCATTTATTATATTTTTCTAATTATTTTAATCAATATATTCTATTTGTTCTAATTTAACCTTAAATCTTCCCTAACCCCATTTTTTTTTAAAGTTGATAATTAATAAATAATTATTATTAATAAAAAATTAATTGTTTATAATTATTAATAAATCAACAACGTTCACATCCTCTCTACTTTCCGAACAATCATATTCTATCTCTATCCTTTATTTATTCTTTTGTTTGTTTGTTTGTTTGTTTGGTTATGTGGTCCTATCATGGCATCATGCCAAAACTTTGGTTTGAGAAACCGTGACCGAGGGGAATCTAAGCAGTCAAAATCACCCGAGGATCGCACTCGGCCTTGGCCAGACCAACCCTTAGCATGGCTAGATATTTTTTGCCTTCGGGGGGATTCGAACCAGTGACCTTTCAACACAAGTGTCTTAACAACCCGCTCTTCACCGTTGAATCGCACCCCCGTTGGCTATCCTTTATTTATTCTTGGTTTGACACTCTTCATATCATTATTTTGAGCTTTATGTCCCTAAAGATGGGTGATGTTTTCACCCTAAACGTCAAACACCTCAATCAGGTCACATAATGTTCCCAAAGTTCTCATTATCATATTAATGTACTTATAATATTATTTGTTTTATATAATTTATATAAAATAAAATTATAATTATAATAGAATTATACCATGGTGAATTGGTAACCTTTTTGGTGTACTCTAAGTGAGGCCCATGATCAAACCTAATGGCTGTCGCTATAACCCAAGAGTATATCCAACAACCTATAAGACATATGTCCTAGGAATTTATGACTTATCAAGATCCAAAATCGACGAGGGTGGGGGAGCCTACTCCTTGAGCCTTATCACGATGGGCCAAAGATTTTCCCACATGGGATTTGAAACTAGGTGGAAAGGAAAATTAAAATTGATTTTTTTTTAACCATGGTGAATCGATAACTCATTGGAGTAATCTAGATGAGGCCTAAGATAAAACCTAACGGTTGCCAATATAACACCAAGAGCATATCCAACAACTCGTAAGTCAAATACTAGGAATTTATTGTAACAACCCTATGTTAAAGTTCATGTAATAAAGGATAATAAAGGAAAAATTAGACCAAGGTCATGGGACACATATTTCAAGCTGAATGTTGGGAAAATACTTTAGTGGGCATCACTTTTGGTTTATTTATGTCTAAATTGGAAAAGGAAAAGAGGAAATGAATGACATTTAATTATGAAAGTAAAGGAAAGTAGGAGAAAATTAAGGTGAAGAGACAACTATTTGCATGCAAGAGAAATTAGAGGAAAATTGAAGGAAAATGAAGAAAAAGGAGACAACAATAATAAAAAAGGCATAAGAGAATCAGTTCACAACTTTAAACCCAATCCATTAACCCTGGATTAGAACATAACCGTAGTTCCCTTGAATAGATCTACAATATACCATGGACAAAAAATCATTATGCCCAAAACCATGTGCTAAACCCATGCACCCCCTTGTGACCCCCCTGTTGTGCCTAGCACAAGTGAAGGGGGTGCTGCCAGCCCCCCTGCTTCGCATGTGGGGCTTGTTTTGGAAAGAATATAACACACACCCCACATTCTCCCCCTTTTTGTTTTATTTCCACAGGGGGCCATAGAAGAGCTTAGTCATTGGTCCAAGCCTACAATGCCCATTTTTTCTCTACACCAAGAGAAATTCTCAGTGCTCACAAACTTCGTCAATGTAACTTCAATATTCTTCAAAGTGTCCACCTTTACCAACAACACCTTTTTATCCTCAACCATATCTCTCACAAAGTGATACTAAACATCAATGTGCTTTGTTTTTGAATGATAAGCAGGGTTCTTAGCCAAGAAATTTTCACATTTCTATCACAGTCTATCTTTATATCTCACTGCACCAACCCCATACTTGAACACAATCTCCACGACCAAAATGATTCCTTTCTTGCATGAGTGGCTGCCATGTATTCAACCTTTTTAGTTGAAAGAGCCACTACAATATGTCTTTTAATCATCCAATTGAATGCTCCTCCAAATAGGTTAAACACAAACCCACTTGTAGATCTTCTATGATCTAGATCACCATCCCAGTCTGCATCAACAAAGTCACGAAAAACCAAAATTTTTTCCTATCCCAGTCTTCCATGGTAGCACAAACCATAATCACTAGTGCCACGCAAATGTCTGAAAACCCGCTTCACTAATTTCCAATGCTCCTTCCCTGGTTTTTACATAAACCTCCTCAATACTCCCACTATATGTGCAATGCCCGGTCTAGTACATACCATTGCATACATCAGGATACCCACTGCACTTGCATATGGAACATGGGACATGTCCTCTTCTTCTTCTTGTGTCTTGGGACACTGTTCAACATATAACTTTACACCTACAAGAACAGGAAGCTTCACTGGTTTACTATCCTGCATATTGAACCTCTGCAATATTTTCTCGACATACTTCCTCTGGTTTAACCAGAGCTTCCACTTTTCCCGATCTCATTTAATTTCCATGACCAAAATATAGTTTGCAGCACCAAGATCCTTCATGTCAAATTTGGAGAACAATTGTGTCTTCAAATCTTGGATAATTTCTTTGTCATTTCCAACCAGCAACATATCATCCACATACAAGACCAAATAAATAACACGATCACCAATTAATTTAAAATAAACACAATGATCCTCTTTTCTTCTGGTGAACCCAAGTCCTCATATATATGTATCAAATTTTTAGATACCACATCCTTGGTGACTGTTTTAACCCATCCAAAGACTTTTTTAACCTGCATACCAGTTCTTTCTTACCCTTCACCACAAAGCCTTCAGGTTGCTTCATATAGATGTTCTCTTCCAGATCCCCATGAAGAAATGATGTCTTCACATCCATCTATTCTACCTCAAAATAAAGTGAAACAACAACAGATAAAAGTAATATAATAGAAGTTACCTTGGCATCAAGAGACAAAATATCACCAAAATCAATTCTCGACACCTGGGAATAACCTTTTGATACCAATCGAGATTTGTATTTCTCCACCTTGGCTTCTACATTCATCTTCTTCTTAAACACCCATTTTCTTCCAATGGGTTTCCTTCTAGCTGAAAAATCCACCAGATCCCATGCCTCATTTTTGTGCAAGGATGCCATTTCATCAACAATGGCCTCCTTCCAGTGTTTTCCATCCTCTGAATCCACTGCCTCCCTGACAGTTCTGGGATCATCATCAGTGATAGATAAATCAAAATTCGAATAGAAAGCAGATGGAATATACCTTTCTAGCTGCCTTCTTTCTCGAACTGATCTTCTCACAACTGGAGTTTGTGGCTCTTCCTCTTATGAATGTTGTTCTATTGTAGAGTTTGATTCTTCCTCCTTTAGCTGAAACTTTATCTTCTCAGGCTCCTTTGGTAGGACTTCATGTTTAAAAATATATTTCACCTCTCTAAACACTACATCTCGGTTATACACAACCTTCCTTGTTTCTGGGTTCCAAATCTTATAACCTTTTCAACCATCCTTATACCCAACTTGGTTCTTTTCTCCTTTGGAACATGTACATATGCATCATAACCAAATACCCTTAGATGTGAAAACGAGGTTTTCTTACCAGTAGATACCTCATGTGGAGTGTTATCCTCTAACGCCGATGAAGGTGATATGTCAACTAGGTATCATGCAATATCCATTGCCTCTACCCATAATTCTTGTCCTAGCTCGGTACTACTGAGCATGCTTCTTGCCTTTTCCATAAACGTCCTATTCATTCTTTTTGAAACTCTATTTTTTTGAGTGTATGTAGTAGTCTTCTGTCATGCTATACCACACTTCTTATAGATCTCCTCAAATTCCTTATTGCAGAACTCTCCAACATTATCTATCCTCAACACCTTTATCTTCTTCTCTGTCTGGTTTTCTATCAGAGCCTTAAATTCTTTAAATCTGTCAAAGAATTCAGATTTCTTCCTCAAGATATATATCCATGTATTCCTTGATAAGTCATATATAAATGACACATAGTACACATACTTACCCAGTGATGGAACTGACACAGGTCCAAAAACATCACTATGCACAATCTCTAATATCTTGTTTGCCCTCTTAGCACCAGAAGGGAAACTCACCTGATTCTGGTTCCCATATACAAAATGCTCACAAAAATAGAAATCCAGAGAGAAATTAGACATACCTTCTACCATACCATTACCATGCAGTATTTGAAGGCCCTTCTATCCAAACCTTTGATGCCATACCATGGTCTTTTCTCCAGAGACCACTAGGCTTTCAACTCCACTTTCAGGAACTACAGAACTATTGCACCCATCAATAACAATGCTACACAGAAGCTTGTACGTATTCCAATCCAAACTCCCTGCATCAATACCAGTTCTTCCTAAACCATATTATAGGTATCTTTCTCGAACACTGTTTTTACACCAGCATCATCCATATTGCTTACAGAAAACAGATTTCCGGCTAATGTAGGAATATGAAAAACACCAGGAAGTGTTTTAATCCTTCCACCTTGCTTCTTCAACTTGAATTTTCTACGTATGATGATTCTAGCCTTCCTTTCATCTCCTAGGAAAACATCATTGCCATCATATTTCTCATACTTGCAGAACCAATCCCTATGGGGAGTGAAAGGATGCACCTGAGTCAACCAACCATGCATCATGACATACATGTGTATTTTAAGAAGAATCCAAGTACACATCCCAACCTTCATTTGAGGTGGTTTTCGCCTCTGTAGAAGGAGCATCATCAGATACCTTTCCTTTCTTAGGAGATTTAGATCTGCAGTCCTTTTTGAAGTTCCCTTCCTTTAATTTCCACATTTCCAGCACACCTTTACAGGCTTTCCTGGAGATTTAGATCTCCCACTCAAGAAATTATTTTTGTTTCAGTTCTGGGACATTCCTCGTACAAACAAGGAATCTCCATTCTGGCCCTCCATATTTTCCGTCTCATTTCATTTGACAGCAAGGATGAGGCAATTTCATCAAACTTCAAGGCAGTTGTATTGCTACTTATTTCAACAAATAGAATATCCCACAAATCTGGTAGAGAACACAACAAAATGATGCACTTATCTTCATCTAAGGTTTTAATATCAACAGATAAAAAATAACTTACCGCAATATTGAAGGCATTCATATGCTCTATCACCAAGTCACCATCGTTCATCCTCAGGTTATACAAATTTTTCCATAGGAGTAGTTTGTTCACCAGAGACTTAGATTGATAAAAAGTCCCTAACTTGTCCCACAAAGCCTTCATCGTAGCTTCCCCAGATACATTCAACAATACCGAATCTGAGACACACAACCATATTTTTCTCTTTTATTTCTGATCCAACTTTGCCCAATATTTATCTGACATTTTCATTGGTTTACTACATGGACCTACCACAATCCATATATGTTTATCCACCAAATGTTTCTCCATCTTGAGCTTCCACAACTCAAAAATTTCACCATTAAATTTCTTGATCTCTATCTTTCCATTGCTTGCCATCTTCTTTCACCGCAAGAATCAATCCTGCAGATCTCCCACTAAACAAGGTCTACCACAGGCCCAAGAAAAAAACCCCTCAATGAATAAAGGCATCCCCTTGAAGCTAAAACAACTTTGATACCACTTGTTGGGAATCATTATTGTCATTAGACCAAAACCCGTAGGTGTTAGTCAATGATCACATCTCCAAAGATAAGGATCCACGAGAGGCAGTTAGTCCATATCACGAAACACACGGGGAGCGTTGGTTTATCCAATGCCCAACATGATGGTTTATATTTTATTAGTTTTTTCTTAGGTCAAGTGAGGAAGAGGGAGAAATATCCAGGAGGAGAAAGAAAGAAAGGAAAGGAAAGAAAAGGAAAGTAAGGAGAAGGTTGGATCAATAACTTCAGCAGGAAGATTTTGTAGGTAACAGGTTTCATGTGTGATTTCCTAGCTAAGGTGTGAATGCATGGTACATGCATTTATTTATTTGGTTCATTTGTTGTCATTGGCATGGGTTTTTCCTGGTTTGACAGTGTTTTCATCCTTTCCTTTCCATTTCCTGGATAACCATGGTGTGATGGGATTCATTTCTTGGTTGAGCTTTGGATTGTCGAAAGGTTTTGGAGCTGGGTGAGTTGGTCTCAAGAAAATTCCCAAGGGTTGGGGGTGGAGATGGTTTTATTTGGGAGGCCCCTGACAAATGGGTGGAGACACAAAAATTCCTTAAGGTATGGTGAAGGAATTCCGAGGCATCCAAGCTTGGTTTGGTTTTGTGATCTCGAGACCAATTTAGGTGAGATCATGGTAGTTGAGGGTGGAGGTGGTTTAACCTATGGATTCACTTGGTTGTTATGTCTTGGTTTATCCCATGATATCCCACATTCATGCTTTGAATATGACACATGGGTGATTGGCTAAAATAAATATTTGGTTTAGTTCAATCTATGGTCGGGAGGTACGTGGAAGTCCCTGACTTGGTTGGATTTTCCATATGTTAATAAGAAATATATTCCTATTGTGATTTATGAGCACTGGTTCTTGTTATTATGTTTATTTGATAGTTATTTTATCATGGCTAATGTTGTGTTTATATGCTGGTTATAAGCATGTTTCTATGATGTGCTCTAGCTATGGCTCTTGTTATGCCTCGATAAGTTATTGAATGGATGATGAATGCATGGAATAACTAGTTTTTTTGTAGCTAATTGAGAGGGAATTAAACCTTCTGAGTGATTTTCAGATGAAGTTTAGAGATTTATACTTAGATATGCATTCATGACATGTAGCTTACATGTTTACCATATTCTTGACGAAATTTATTTCATGCTCTAGGCAGTCTAGGTCAAGTTTTGGGTTCATGTTTGAATGTCTAGCATTCTCAGCATGTACAATATGATTATGGAAAGTTACAGGAAGTTCTGGGCAGTGTTATGGAGGCTAGCCTGGAAAGGTGGCTCAAATTTCAGGACCACATGTTTAGAACAGGGGAATTTAGGCCATACCCGCATGAAAGTAGGCCTATGTGTGCGGTTGGAAGCTTATAACCACACTCTTTCCTTGTTGTTCATGCAGTTGGGGAGTTAGATCAACAAAAATGAGGTCTAGCTCAGGGATTGAACACCTAGGGTGGTTTTCAACCTTCTGAGTGGTATGTGGTCCCTGATGTGGTTCTCTATAAAGGTGTCAAGTTATCGGCCCCACTTCCATAACTAGAACTTGGAGGTTAGTTCATGTCATAGAGGCAAGTCAGTTCACATTTACCTAGGAAGGCTTGTAAACACGGGTAAATGTGGGGTGTCATGTTACAAATTGGTATCAGAGCTTCCAGGTTGAAACACTTGGACTGGATGGGCAAGATGTGATTGTTATGCATGCATTGTAGTGGTTATGTTTTTCATGTATATCGTTGGTGTTACAGCTTGAGTTATCATGCATGATGATTGAGATGATGCCGATAGGTTGATATGTTGGTGTCATTATATATATACATGTATATCGTGCTAATTTAGACTTATTTGTGTAGACGAGATAACCTCCCCTGAACTTCATTAAGGTATGTTTGATTATGTTTATATTTGGTTTATCTAACATAACACGTTTGGATGAAAAATAATATTATAGATAACAAGCAGAATTGTGGATTATAGTTCATATGGTTTTACTTATAAATCAACTGAGAAACAAGGAGAAGAGTACTCTCCTAACATAGTGGATACCTTGAGAATTCTGAAGGTAGAAATTAGGAGTTGAAAGGAAGATAATGACAGGATAATTCAGTCACAGGAAAGGCTTTTTAGAGCTTAGGAAAAGCAAGTTGATGTCAATGTAGAAATCCTTCAGATTTTATTAGATTTGTAGAGACAGTGACAACCACAAATCATTTATGGACAAGAGGAAAGGAATAATGGGGAATATGGCAGTAGGTCTCGATCAAGGTACATAATGGACAGGGAAGACACAGTTAAAGGTGGTAGATGGATGGATACACTTGACATGAGAGGTGGTGCTTATTAGTTTTATTCTAGTTCTAGTTTTGAGTGACATCATTGTCATCACTGCAATCATCCTTACAGGAGGAGTGAGAGGGGGTACTTTTCATATGAGTTCAAGAAAGCTAATCATCCTACATTTGATGGAGATATGAAGAAACCAGAAGATGCAGAAGCATAGCTTCTTGGGATGAATAAGTTCTTTGAGTTGAATGATTATACAAAGAATATGAAAGCCAAGATATTTATTTTTAGTCTCAAAGGAAAAACAAATATTTGGTAGGAATACGTGAAGCGTGTTAGAGACATCAAGGTAGAAGCGTCGTGTTAGCATAAGTTTAAAAGAATATTTAGGAAGTACTTGTATGATAAATACTATGATGGACAGACTAAGGAGTTCTATGAGTTGAAGATGTGTTCTATGAGAGATGAAGAGTACATGAATAAGTTTCTGGAGTTCTTGAGGTATGTGCCTTACCTCAAGGATGAGAATACAAAGGTTCAAAGGTTTAGCAGTGGAATGCCATTAAAATTTAAGGATTAGATTGGGTATGATGAGCCTCAGTCATTGGAGAAAGTTATCGGGAAATTGAAGAATTTTTATGAGCAGTCAAAGTGCGAGTCTAAGCCTAATCGTGATTGGAAAGGGAAGGAGAAGGCTGAAGTAAAATGGCCTCAACACTAAAAGGGAAATACCCTCTAGCAGAGGTTATACATGAGGTTTTTAGTGTTATAAAATTGGCCAAAATTGTCAAAAATTTTTTTGCTACAACATCCGTTTGCGGTTACAGAGGTTTTGGAGGAGTTTTTAATAGAAATTCAACACAACTAAAAAAACTGGGCAGCCGGAGGTTATTACAGATGTTTTTTTGATCGGCTCGCTACTAAGGTGTCAACACACCAGTGCGTGTCATCTAGAAGGTGGCCCAGGGCGGTTGAAGGTGCATGCACCGGGCCGTCAAGGTATAAAACCATACCGGGTGCTGTGTTGGTGATAGTACGCATGGGGCCATTCTAATTGGTATTGGGCTTTGTGCAGCATCCATAGGTCATCTCAACGCACCAGTATGTAGAATTATAGAAATGCACCAGTGCGCAGTATCAGACAAATGCACCAATTTTTTTAATTTGTATTAGTATTTGTGCGGTGCCCATAGGTCATACAAATGCACTGGTGTGTAGTCTCACATAAACACACTGGCGTGCAATATCGCATAAACGCACCGAGATTTATAATGGGTATTGGTATTTGTGTGGTGCCCATAGGTTGAACAAATGCACCGGTGCGTAGTCTCACATAAATGCACCGGTGCGTAGTCTCACATAAATGCACCGGTGCGTAGTATCTCACAAACGCACTGAGATTTATATTGGAATTTGGTATCTGTGCGGTGCTTATAGGTCGTAGAAATGCACCAGTGCGCTGTATCATAAAAATGCACCAGTGTACAGTAACAAACACACACTGGTGTTCATTTTGTATTTTTTAGAAACATCGAACCGTGACAGTGCAATTATTGTGATTTTAAAAAATTCATTATTCATCAAAAGTCGACACATCTTATAACAATATTCATATTAATTAAATTTTTATTAATGCATTTGAATGTGATGTTTGGATTAATTTTTTATATCATATCATAGTTATTGTGATTTTTTAAAATTCATTATTCATCAAAAGATGACACATATATATCTTATAACAATATTCATATGAATTAAATTTTTATTAGTGGATTTGAATGTGATGTTTGGATTAATTTGTTATATCATATCATCAAATTTCACATCTCTTCATTATAATATTTAATCATCCATAAATTTAATCAGTGGTGTTACATTTCACAACGACAATGGAGAACACAATAGAATAAATTGAAACATATTATATATATATATATATATATATAAGACAGTCTTTGTCATGCAAAATGGGACAGTTATTGGTATCCAATTGTATTTCAATTGGGGCACTATGTCCATTACATTAAACAAAATGTCCGATTTCACAAACAAATATTTCAAAAAATACAACACCTTTCTTTGATATCCAAACATAGTGATCATCATTCTTCGCTTGAACTGCTGTCACAGCTAGAGCTACTTCCATGACTTGGGTTATTTTCAGGAATGTTTTGTTCACTTTGTTGATTGTTTTCTTCTTCTTCACCTTCCATCTACAAACATAAAAATAAATTGTAATGAGTGTATATACATAGGTGAGAATAATGAAAATTGCAATATTAAATAATATACATCAATGTAAATCGAAAAGAAATGACGTACCATAGCAAAAATTGACTCATGAACTATACACATTCTTTCAAAACCATGTAGTATGTAATCTTTCAAGATTCATCTGTTGGCACAGTTCCATACTTTGTTTCCTGCAAGTTTTATACCCCATAACAAATCATATATTTAATATAAAAGATTTTTTTGTTCTATTAATTATAGACGGAGCTAAGTAAAACAAGATTGATAGATACTTACAAATTCCACAATTAATTTCTGATATGCCAACATATAATCACTACACATATTTAACCCAATCTCAATTAATTCGTTTGATGGTTCTTATTTGTATGTAAGCACCTGTTTGAAGACATTCAATGATGATTTTTGTAAAACAACTTAAAAAATACAAAAATGAAATCTAGTTAAGTTGTTATAAGGAAGTAACAATTACTCACAAACTTAGATATCAACCATTTTCTTCCTTGTCATCCTGTTTTATGTGCTGAATGGGTTCCAATTTATTTTCTTTTCTACAAGAAAATACTTGAAAATTAATATTTAATGCTAAATTGTTTATTTATTGTAACTAATGATCAAAAAATTCAATGATTACATATTACATTTGAAGCATGTTGTTGTTGAGATGGCTCCTCCTGCGATGCAATTTTGTCCATTTCTTTGACCATCTCCTTGTACACTTTTTTGGACATTCCTACTGGCATATTTCTGATATCAGCTCGTTCATCTTTTGAGATTTTCATAATCTTCCTGAAAATGTAATATGATAATAAACTATTTAATTTTTATATTGATATATGAAAAGAAAATATAACAAAAGTGATATTTATAAATAATTCTAGACAAACATTTAAAGGAATATTACTTTTTCACTCCTCCTTTTTTCTTGTTGTACATTTTTGCTATTGAAATTCTGACATGTCTCATTGACCAATTCTCTCGAAACTCTTCCTGTAGTTTAGATAAAATTTGGTTCTTGGAATCATTGGATTTTTTATTTATTTATTTTAAGTGGAAATAACGTCTATAAATTCGTTCCACTAGATCCCTCAAACTTTTGTAAATTTTTTTCCCCCTTTCGTTAACCTCCAACACCACTCTAGATGAGCTAAGGAGTAATTCATTTTCATTTGCATGTTCTATTTTTTTTCTTTTCTTAGAACAACATTCCTTTTCTGAGTTGTTGGTCCCTGTAGAACATCAAATAGATGTGAATTAATAGATTGTTTGACACATGTTATTTAATAATTTTAAGTATATTATTAATGAAAATTAAAAAAATAAACTCATATTGGATCAATAGTATTTTTTCATTCATCTGATTCATCCTTTTGCAATTTTTCCATCAAGCTTTTATGCTCTTCTGGTCCTAGATCATAAATAATCTTATCGAGCTTCGTCATTTTGTGGCTCTACATGATACAAAGTAAAAAATACATATTAGTTAAACTTACATATAGTTCAAAAATAATATTTTTGGTAAAGAATTGACAAAGAACTTGCCTTTTTTGCGTTTCTTGATGTGTTATCAGTATTTTTATTACTTGATCTCTTGTCAGCCATTTCTTTATCAATATGAAACCTGTACCATGTCATTCATTAATATATTTTATAAATAATTTCTCAAGAAACCGGTGCACCATTCATGGTGTATGCACTGACGTCGGTGCATGGGGGTCTTATAAACGCACCACCAAAACAGTACAATAGACCGTACAATGCTCTATGTCAACAAGGAGCACTAGTGAGTTACATGTTAACCACCGCACCGATTAACATAGACAAAATAATAAAAATCATCCAGTGTTATTTTTAATAGCATAAATGCCCCGCACAAACAAGGGACCACCATACGGTGCTCTCTGTCAACTAGGAGACCCGGTGCAGTGCGTTATATGTTACATGGTGCACCGATTAACACAATAAATAAATTTTTGTGAAACAACACGTGTGCGGTGCGCCATAATGCAATAGCGCACCGGTGCCCTATTTTACATATGGCGCACTTATTAAAAAAATTGTTTTTAATTTTTTTATCACACAGTACTTTCGCAGTGCGCTAGGATAATCCAGCGCACTGGTGCGCTAGGTTATGCAGGGCGCACTGATAAAAAAAATTCTTTTTTTCAAAAATTCACGCAAGGGCCAACATGGATCTGGATCTGACTATGCAAGTCATCCTATGGGTTGGATGTCATAGGCCTATATATAGCAATACAAACCCTATAAATCTCAAATGAAAAGCCCTAATTCTGAAATCACAGAAATGTGGAGAAGAAAGGGCAAAAACAAAAAGAAAGAAGGGTTTAGGGTAAAAATGGATTTTTTTGTTTTGTTTTGTTTCTGAAAATGAAAAAAAAATTAAAATTTGTTTCTTACTGCGGAAAAAAAAACTGTAGAAAAAGTAAAAAAACAATAAAATTTAATCACGAGATCGTTTGAAATTCTATGCTATAGGGTTTCAATCACCAGAGGTTTGTAACTCTGATTATCTGAATACTTTTGTTCGACCGTATTTCACTGCTCCATAGTGCTCTCGTGCGCTCTTGCTCCAGGTATGTCTCTTGCAAATCTATGGCTGAATTTTTTTGCAAAAATAGTGAAATAATGAAAAGTGTTTAGTATTTAAAGAATTGTTTTATGAAATTAGATTTTCAAAAATATTTTGCTGCCCATTTTTCAATTTACTGTTTTTTTCACTTAAAGAAAACAGAGTTGCCCTTTTTTTATTTGCGGTTATTCGTCACCGGTGTGTCACTTAATAGCATGACACTCGTGCATCCTTTGATAACACGACACCAGTGTGCAATAACTAAAATGCACTGGTGCAATTATCTGTACATTAGCACCAATAACAAGAAGTCCATTTTTAAGGCACCGAAATTACTTTTAGGTGTGTACACCAAATTTATTGTTGATTTTGCTAAAATGCAGGGAGAAAATATCATAATTATATCAAATGGACACTTCTTCAAAATCTAGCTCATTCCATAATATTTCTCAAAGTTCAACGCGGAGTTCTCGCTATCCATCTCGAGACGTAATATTTACTTCAGATTTTATTTATATTTTCATTAGCTAATTGAATTTATGTTTTTATCCATGTCAATCATGCACAACTTAATTAAATTTATAATGTATACAAATTTTCAGGTTCATGCAGATTCATAATCGAGTTCAGATGCACAAAATATTCAAACAACTCTAAAACATCGGAAGCTCTTATCAGGAGCAACATACCGCAAGGCGCATTTGGTAGATGAAAATGGACAGCCGCTTCACCCTGCCAATTGTAACAATATTGCATCTTCTAGCCACAATCTTGGGACAATGATGGTAATAATTATAGTTGTTTGGTATATTGATTAATGTAATTATTTCAACGTCAAACCAATTAATCATGCAATATTGTCAACGTGATTACTAATTTATATCATATATTTTGTACTAATCATGTTAAAATATATATTTTTAAATTATTAGGATATTAGTGATGATGAGCAACCTACCTACCATCTTCTGTTGCACCCCACGACAATGTCAAATCGAGAGAAGACTGAATTAAGAGAAAAATCCGGAGAGGAACGATACCAAGAATGGTTGAATCAACCACTGATTCAATTCCTGCTACGTCCATATTCACCAATTAGGAATGACTACAACAATAGTAGTTCTTCGCAAGCCAGAAATTGAGACAATCAAATAGAGGTTGGTATGGATGAATACTTAAGGGATACGACTAACATGGAGACAATATAGTTAGATGCATTCAAAAACGATGATAATCTAGGGGATGATGCTCATATCGCTGACACCTTTTTCGAAAGCCTCAAATTTGCTTCCACCACCCCTCTCTTTGGACCTAGAGGTCAGTAAAAGTCTATCCAGTTGGGGACAACGATGTTACTGTACAATTTGAAAGCAAATTTTGGCTTGTTGAATGCATGTTTCTCGGAAATTTTGAGGTAAGTTACCATAAAGTCCCCCCTTATATAAATTTTAGAAATATAATTAGTGCACAATGAACATTACAAATGGTCAATTTTATGAACGTTAATAATTATATCGGCATTAATTATGTACATTTATTAATATTTTCCATGATCACCAAGTACAGGTTATTCAAATATAGGGTTCTTCTGAGTGATAATGTCTTTCTCGGTAGCTGCGAAGAGGCAAAGAAATTGTTGAAAATGTTGGGTGTTGAGTACATATCATATCATGCATGTCCAAATGATTTTATTCTATATAGAGGAGAATATGCAGACAAAGAGATATGTTTGAAATGTGGGCATGATAGTATGATAAATAAAAAAATAAGGGAAAATCACATGGTCCTCCTTTTAAGATATTGAGGCACATGCCTTTAATCCCAAGGATTCAAAGCCTCTTTCGTAGCAAAGAATTAGCTATGTTGCAGGGATGGCATGCCTCACATAGAAGTGAGTTGGGAGTTATGTGAATCCCAACTGATTCAATAGCCATGAAGCATATAGAGGATACATGGCCCGAAAAATTCAAGGATGAAGTACGAAGTCTACGACTCAACATAGCCATGGATGGCATCAACCCATATTCCCTCCAAAACACCAACTATTCTGCTTGGCCTATAGTATTGATCAATAACAATATCCCCCAATGGTTGTCTGTGAAGAATGAAAATATTATGTTGGCTCTCATAGTCCCTTGTAGAAGACAAGTGAAGAATATGGATGTCTACTTACAACCACTGGTATATGAATTGAAGGAATTATGGGATGGGATAAATGTATACGATGTATCAAGACCCATCGCAGTAGAGAGGATTTTTATGTTGTATGGAATATGTGCTTACACGACACATGATTATCTAGGCTTAGGAGTTTTCTCTAGTAATTTACATGTTTAATTTATTGATTTGTTTATATACGTAACAATATTCTTTCCCATATTAGTTATTTAATTCGTTGTAATTGTTCCGATCTTCATGATATTCTTTAATGTGCCATGAATATTAATTGTATACAATAATCTTGCAGGTATTGTAACAAAAGGGTATTTTGGATGTAAATGTTGTGGACCTTCTCTGTAAGATAAATGGTCCAAGGACCTACGAAAGCCAGTGTATGATTTATCCAGGGTATTCCTCCCTGAAGAAAACCCTTACAGAGGAGCAGCATCTGCTTTCAATGGTAAATGAGAGAGAACCCAAAGGCCTTTAGTAACGACACCGACTGAATGGATTAGATCATATGAGAGAGAGAAGAAGAAGGAGTTCATAGAAATGTTCGATTCAAATGAGGAGCCTATGTTCGATGATCCAAAATTATTTGACACCTATGTTGAGAAATTGACCATTGGGATGAAAAGGAAATCTATATTTTATAACCTCCCATATTGGGAGCATCTTAAGATTACCCACTTATTAGATCCCATGCATAGATTTAAAAATGTTTCATCTTCTTTATGGAGGCACATATCATCGAAACAAAGTGACACATTGGTTGTTAGGAAAAATATTATTACTTCAAAAACTAAAAAGAAACATTGGCCAAGACGATTAGAAAGTATAGGATCAGAGGCCAGTGCTGGTCACTCTAATTCATGGTATTTCAAAGAAGGTGATGTCCCATGGATCTAAAAAAGAATGATCTTTCTTTAGTAAAGGAAGTTATAATGGGTGTGAGTGTGCCATCTTCATACGGATCTTCACTATGACGCTGCTTCACCATGGATGACCATTTGTCAGGGTTGAAATTGCATGACCATCTGAATCTTCTAAGAGTACATATAATGTCAAAAGCATGATTTTATTAATAAATTTTATCCCATGAAGGGATCATAAAACATAACTAATTTTGTATATTATTGCACGTTTTTATAACTTTGCAGTGTCATTATCCTTTTTTCATGTGTGGGTCTGAAACATTAATTCCCTCAAGACCTAGGATGTGTCATATCTAAATTATCTACATTTGTACGTTGGATCACGTCAAAGGACATTAATGTGGCTAGCATTCCACGGTGGTGTCAAGAGATAGTTGAGATTGTTTGTATGTTTGAGAAGGAACTGCCGAAGAGTTTCATGGACTTGTAGGTCCATCTTCTAATCCACCTAGTAGATGAGGTTGAATTAGTTGGGGTGGTTTCTTGTTGTTGGATTTAATTCTTAGAGAGGTACACGAAGAAATTGAAAGGTTTTGTTCGACAAAGGGAAAAACCTGAGGGGTCTATGGCAGAGGGGTACATATTGTATGAGTCTTTCTATTATGCCAGTGAGTACATCAAGAAGATCGAAAATAGACTAGGTGTAGTGATTTGGGACGATGAAAGGGATGAAGACAAAAGAGAAGGGGAGTTGCTCCAAACGAGTGGAAAAAAACGCTTGATAAAGAGTAAGCGACTTATAATTTTTCAAATTTACATAAAGTAAATATTCATGTTGAACTTTAATATAATGTATATTTTCATATATATGTAGGATATAATGTCGGTTTTATTTCATCAACAAATGCATAAATTGAAGCAATCAATAAATTCGTTCTTTACAATTCTGAAGCGACAAAACCGTGGGTCGCATTGTACGAACAAAAGAGGATGAAATGGGATAGTGACAGGAAAGAATTCAGACGGTTGAATGGTAGAAGTGTGCCTTATCCCGATCATTTAAAATAAAACATGCAAAAAAGATCCCCCAACAGTTGGGTTGCTGACCAATTCAGAGAGAAATACGGTGCAACCGGTATTTACCTGCGTGCTGAAGAGGATGCACTAAACGTAGGGATTGGGTGCAATAACTCAGTAATAATATATTTAATTTATATGTACATTTGAAACTTAATAATTCACCTATCAAATGTAATTATATCTATATTTCATATTTTAACTATTGGGTTATTATAAGACAAATGACACTATGATTTTTTAATTTTTTTTATAATAGGTGCATTTGTTCCCATCTATGTGGGCATATGGACACCATTTTCACACAAAAAATGATGATGCTGGAAACATCACACAAGACTGTGGAGTTGAATTCGAGTTCAATCAATCTAGTTGATCTAGCCACCGTGATCAAAACCTAGTATGAGGGACGTTAGGTTACGTTGGAAAGATACAAGAGATCATTGAAGTGGATTTATCTTCTTTCTAATGTGTTATTTTTAGGTGCAAGTGGTGGGACACCTTTGATCAGAATAATGTAAAGGAATATCATGTTGGGAAAAATACTAAGAGGGGGGGTGAATCAGTATTTAGTGCTAACTGAATTTTTTTTACTTTTTCTTGCTTTTAAACCCATACGCTACTTTACTGAACACAAATCGCGTATACACACGGATATCCTTAATGAAACTTGCGTATGTCCAGATATCTAATTATGCATTTAATTCTTAACTTAGATCATTGCATCATTCATTCATCAGATGTTTAGTAAGCAGTAAACAGGTGTAGTAAGAACAAAATAAATCATCACACATAAGCAATACACAAGAACACTAGGATTTAAGGTGGAAACCCAATTCGGGAGAAAACCACCGCTGCCGTCGTCTCAGTCTTCAATATTTATTATATAAAGAAAAATTCTTACAACCATGTACTGGCGCAGACTCATACCAGCACGCAGGCACCCACCTGCAGAAGGCTACAACCTTCTCTCGTTTACCAGCTTCTCCTGGAAGGGAGCTACAACCCCCTGCTCTCATTTACCAGCCTCTCCTGGAAGGGAGCTACTACCCCCTGCTCTTATTTACCAGCTACCACTACAAGGGAGCTGCTACCCCCTCACTGAAGGCTTCGACCCTCAGCTCTATTGCAAACCATGTTTCATCAATTTTCAAACTAGATCAAACAGCTTCAACACAACCCATCACTTATCAACAAACATACTTTGCCCAATACTTTAAACAGAACAGTGAGACCACTGTAACCAGAATATCAGAGATAACCCAGAGTTCAGAATAGATATTCAGATGTAAACTTAACCCCGAACATTCATTAATTCAAATATCATACGCTACTTTTATTCACTGAAGTCGCATGTATATGCACTTTCCTGCTCACCAACCTGCGTATGCCTTTGTGCATAACATGAAATGAATACACAACTTTTCTTCACTTAAGAAGCGTGTATACGCGCTTCTCTTCATATCAACCTGCGTATACTTCTGAGAACACTAATTTTCAGATTGTGATCAAACTCAGATTTAGATCTGAAATTAGTTTTCTATTCAGACAATCTATGCAGAACTGTTTAGATAGTCATTCTTCCTTCATTGAATCATCAACCAACAACTTGATCTTTAATCAACATAATTAGCAACACAATAATTTCAAACAACCCAGATCTATATGAATACATCCTTGACAGATAGCAGTAAAACAACATAACAGATCAGACATTTCATTCCACACACTTCAGCAAAACCCTAGATTCCATACGCGCTTTTACTTCACTGAACCTGCATATATACGCACTTTCACAGAGACAAACCTGTGTATACTTCAGTGAATTTTATTCTTTATAACCCTGACTACCATACGCTCTTTTCTTTAAGTGGACCCGCATATATACACGCTTTTACCGAGACAAACTAGTGTATAGATCTATAAAAGATAAACTTTACAGAACAGTCCAGATCTATAAACTTACCCATATTTCTTCAATTTCTTTATCAGACTTGTACCAGGTCTTCATCATTTATTTTCCAGATCATCCTAGAGATTCATCATTTCTAGATCTAGAGATCTTGAGCCTTCATCATATCCATAGGTGCATCATAGATTCAGATCTATCAATTAAGAACAGAGTTCAACCATGCAGATATACTTCAGAGTGAATTATTCATTAAAACCCAAACATATGCACACCTTTGCACTTATGAACTTCTTCTCCTTATATATATTTAGCCTTTGTGAATACCATGAGCCAAAACCACACAACTTCCAATGGTATTCCTAGACGGGATCAAGTAGATAATCCAACACTCAATACTGTGGGCCAATACCATGGTAATGTCCCCTGGTTTTATAAATTTAGAGCACAAATAGGCATACGCTACTTGGCACATACTTTTCCGCATACATACGCTACTTCCCCTTTAAAAACCCGCGTATGCTTTGTGACATACCATTTTAATCATTTCTCTGGCCCTTACAGGAATTCCTTTCTCCATTACATCTGCACTGCTCTGTAGATACATCGGATTTACATCATTAACAAATTCATCAAGTCAGTTTCCATCAAGAACAACTTCATCAGGTATGTTGCCATCAACTTCATCAAGTAGGTTGCCATCAAGGACAACACATTGCATCATATTGCCAACAATATCCCCCTTTGGACTTGATGGCAACCATTATGGTGTTTGATCACCACAACAGATAGATACTCTCCCCCTATTCAAACACCATGATACTCTCCCCCTTTGACATCAAGGGCAAAGGGCGGATCAAAACCAAAACAAGGTTTTTCTTCTCAGGTAGAAAGAAGAGCTCTGTAGGTATGATGTGCTTTGAAGTTACCATGCTCCCCCTGAGTTCACGCTGAATCTTCAAAACATATGAATCTATGACCTTTCTTATCACCAAGGACTCATACTTACATCAATGATCCAACCAAGTGGATTTACATATGTGACTCAAGTTCCCAACCAAGTGGATTTACACATTTTGACTCAACTATCCAACCAAGTGGGTTTACAAATTTGAACAAGTCCTTACATGACTGAAAATTACAATTTTACATCATAGGTCTCAACATGACCTTTTCATCAAATTACAACAATGACCTTTTGTAACAAATACCAAAAAGACCTCAAGAGAGAGATCATATTTCAGAACCATCATAATGCCAACAATGCATAATTCTTAGCAAGGCTAATGCTCCCCCTGAACCTATACACCTGTTCTTGAGCCATTTCACTCCTTCATCTCCCCCTTAGCTTGTGCATCATGAACACTTTTAACAACAAATCATCAAGGCATATTTATCAAATATCAGAGAATGAAACAGAAATATGAGAGTTGAAACATCACCAGAGATACCCAACAACACCAAATCTGTGCTGAAGAATGCTGACCCAGAAAAATTTGTCAGCAACCACCCATACGCGGTTTTCTGTGTATAAATTCACATATATACGTGACTGTATTTCAGGAAACCTGCATATCCAATTTAATCTTCTGATTTTAAGTAGATCTGATCTTCTGCAAGGCAGAGACTACTCCCAGCTTCTGTCTGAGATATTCGAATGCTTCCCTGGGTATAGGTTTGGTAAATATATCAGCAACTTTTTCTTTGGAGGGAACATACTCCAACTTCACATTTTGTTCAAGCACTTGTTCACGTAATAAGTGATACTTGATGGGAATGTGTTTGGTCTTGGAATGCATAACAGGATTCTTTGAGATACTGATGGCACTTGTATTATCACACATAATGGAGATAGGAGGTGAACATTTGATTTGAAAGTCTTGTAAGGTTAGCATCATCCAAAGAAGTTGAGTACAACATGAAGCGACAACCACATATTCTGCTTCTGCTGTAGATAAGGCAATAGAGTTTTGCTTCTTGCTGAACCAAGATACTAACCGGGGCCCCATATAGAATGCACCACCACTAGTGCTTTTCCAATCATCAACATTTCCAGCCCAATTTGCATCAGTGTAAGCATGAAGAGTGAGATCAGCTTTCTTTGGATACCATAGTCCAAAGTCTTGAGTTCCTTGTAGATATTTGAATATTCTTTTGACAGCTTGAAGGTGAGACTCTTTTAGGTTAACTTGGAATCGTTCAACAATCCCAACTACATGCATAATGTCTGGTCTAGTCCCAGTGAGATAAATTAGACTTCCTATCATAGATCTATATTCTGGTTGATTCACCGTAGGAGAATCATCATGAGAATTGAGATTACATCTGGTTATCATTGGTGTACTTACTGGTTTGCACTCTTCCATGCCATATTTCTTTAGAATTTTCTTAAGATATTTTTCTTGTGATAAGAATATGCCATCTGTTGCTTGATGTACTTGCAAGCCAAGAAAGAATGTTAGTTCCCCAAGTAAAGAAATTTCAAATTCTTGCTACATAACAGAAGCAAGTTTCTGACTCATAGAATATTCATTACTTCCAAAGATGATATTATCAACATATACAACCACAATAAATAGTTTATCATTTTTAGTTTTTGTGTATAAGTTGCTATCAGCAGACCCCTTTGAAAATCCTTGTTGATGAAGATATTTTTCAAGACGATAATACCATGCCCTTGGAGCTTGTTTGAGACCATATAGAGCCTTTTTAAGTCTAAAAACAAGTTTTTCATCATTTCCCAAAATGAATCCTTTTGGTTGTTCTATATAAACTTCTTCTTCTAGATCACCATTGAGAAAAGCAGATTTAACATCCATTTGATAAACTTTGATTTGTTGGAAGCTTGAAAAAGCAAGAAACATTCTTATGGCTTCAAGTCTAGCTACAGGAGCAAAAGTTTCTTCAAATTCTATACCTTCTTGTTGAGCCTACCCCTTGCAAACAAGTCTATCTTTATTTCTTATAACATCCCCATTCTCATTTAACTTATTTTTGAATATCCATTTAGTTCCAATGACATTTTTGTCATGAGGTCTTGGTACCAATTCCCAAGTGTGATTCTTTTCAATTTGATCAAGCTCTTCATTCATGGCTTGAATCCAACATTCATCTTTGCTAGTTTGATTGACATTGTGTGGTTCAATAGTGGATAGAAATGCCAGATAGCTAGAAGATCCCACAAGAGTCCTTCTTGTTTGTACACCTGATCCCTTTTCTCCCAAAATTTGAGATTCTGGATGATTCTTTTGAACATATCTGGATGGAGCTTTTCCAGATAAATCATCTTCATGTTCTTCATTGGGTTCACTGTCTATATCATTTCTATTTGATGTAGAAGGATATATGTCACCATCGTCTTCATCTGTCGTTTTTTCTTCTTCTTTTGGAGCTGTAGGAGACTCATCAATAACAACATCAATACATTCAACAATCTTCTGAAGTAGCCTCTGGTCTCTGTTTACATGTAGCCTCTTTATTGAGATAACCAAAATCTTAGTGAAATAGTTGCGCTTTTCACTATTTGAAATATATGACTTTCATTTATGAGAAATAACTGCCCTTTATTGCATTATTGTTTTGACAATGAAATCACAACAGAGGTAGCTATTATTCCAAACAAGGTGACTGTAAATTTATTATCCAAACGATGATTAGCCTTTAGCACTATCATAAGTTAAAATAGTGATTTCAACTTATTTTATGAATCCAAAACACTAATGACGCCTATTCACTTAAAAGTACCTTGATTTTGGGACTCTTTTTCACCTTTGTTGGAAATGACTCAAACTTGGACATGGACTAGGACATTATAAAAAATTGAAAACAGTGACACAATAGCGATTACACCATAAACATTTCTAGTGCTAACAATGGCTCCTATTGGGGATGAAGTCCTCCCTGTGAGGCTTCAAGAACTGTAGACTTAGTGCCTCAAAAACTCTTGAAACTCAAAAAACTTCTTGAAAATAAAGACTAGGATTAACCATTGACATACTGAACTCAAGGCTGCCCATATATACAAACATAATTACGATTTGGCATGGAGTTTATTGACACATCACACCGGGTATTTACAATGGAATGACTCAACTGACTTACTAAACAATTTTTTTTTATAGAAAATGACCATTGACGGGGCCTCTGGTCAACTGATCATCATCCAGATGTTTGAGCAAAAAAGTATTATTCTCCAAAAATTCAGCAATTCTAAATGGCCCAAACCACAAATTGTCAAACTTACCATGCTTTCCATGGTCTTCTCTCCTAACATCCCAATGCAACACCAAATCATTCTCCTGAAACAAATGCTGATTTTCTCTTTTGTCAAATATAAATTTGACTTTAGCCTGATACTTCTGTACTTTTTCCAACAATGATTCTCTGATTTGGTGTGCCTCTATCAACTGTAGCATTATCCTTTGGATTGGATTTTCATTATCAACTTCATCTTGCAGGAAGTTCATCACAGGAAGATCTAATTGCAAAGGCATTATAACATCAGTACCATATACAAGCTGAAATGGAGACATTCCAATTGATTTTGTACCACTTACTCTATCTACCCACAGAATATGTATCAGTTGAGTGTCCCAATTTCTCTTATTTTTAGGCATCATTTTCTTAATGATCCTCACCAAAATTTTATTGGATGACTTAGCCAATCCATTACCTTGAGGGAAATAAGGCGTGGAATGAGTCAATTCAATCCCATTTGCTGACAAAATTTATACATCTTAGCAGACTTAAAGGCCATTTCATTATCAATTACTAATTTATGTGGACAACCAAATCTTGACATAATGTTTTCCAACAAAAATTTAATAATTAATGTATCAATAGCATTCCTGGTTGGTACAACTTCAATCCATTTAGTGAAATAGTCTATAGTTGTGAGAATCCATCATGTTGTCCTGATGAAGGTGGATGAATTTCACAGATCAAGTCTAGCCCCCACTGCTGGAAAGGAACATTTGCTGAAATAGGAATGAGAGGTAATGGTAGCAATTTATGTTTATGAGAAATTTTTTGACATTCCACACAACTCTTGACTTTGGAAAAAAAATCAGAGAAAAGGGTTGGCCAATAATAGCTAGCTCTTAAGATTTTGTTTGCAGTGGCTCTCCAGTACAAATTCCCTCCACACACTCCTGCATGTATCTCTGTGATAATCTCTTGGGATTCTGCTTCATCTACACATCTTAATAAGACTCCAGAAGGATCCTTCCAGTAAAGATGGTCTTCCAAAATGCAATACTCCATAGCTCTCAACTTAAAATCTCTTCTTTTATACTTCTCCATTTCAGGTGGATAGTTGAAATTTAACAAAAATTAAACTGTTAGGATGAATTCTAATCGCAAGTGTACCCAAAAATCTCACTTTAGCTGTGCATAAAAAACAACCCTAACATCAAAGATGGTTACCAATTTCCTTAGATCTGAAGTTAGTTGACCAAGATAAATGCTACAAAATCTATATCTATGTAGTAAAAGACATTAAGTAGCAAATAAAAGCAAGAGTTGCTCCATGCATCCAATAGACAAGACAAGAATAATTTTAAGGAATTTTTGTATTTTTGACACCTGGGAAGGGAACATAGAAAGGTGTTACGAGTCCCCCTCAATGGGATGGGTTCTTGTATGTCCTTAACACTTCAGATCTAAGATCTCTCTATCTTGATGGTGTAGAAAACCTAGACAAAAAAATGGAACTCAAAGGGAGTTCACAAGAAAAATGGTAGCAAAATATGACAATGATGAAGGATCAAAGTCAGACCAAAAGTATAGATCTAGAGCGATCTTTAGGCAACAAAAGTTAGTGAGTGAATGGAAAAACCCTTCTATTTATAACAAAATATTGAGTTAGTCTAGATATTGGTGCATAATTAAAATATTATTAACCAAATCTAGATCCAAATTTTATGGAATATTTTATTATATTTGTTGGAGGGAAAAAGAATTTGAATTTGGTCAAATCCCTTTAGTTGTAAATAATAAATAAATAAATGATTTATTTATTATTTTAAGGACATGGTTGAGTAATAATTAAATAAATAATGATTTATTCAATTATTTATAAATGATTTAGTCAAATTTAACAAGGAATATTATTTAAATAAGGTTTAAATAATTATTCCTAGAAAATAATAAGATAAATAATGATTTATCTAATTAATTTTTTGTTTTGGGTTAAATATGACCAGGAATATTAATTAAAATGTTGTTTAACTGATTATTCCTTGAGAAAAATCAAACAAATATGGATTTATTCAATATTTCCTCATGGGGTTTCCTGTTTAGACCATAAACAACTTAATAAATTAAGGATTACTAAGTTATTTTTCATAGTGAAAGAAATTTTACTTAAGGTAAAATTGGTCTTACATGGTGTACTTTGGTCCATCTAATAGTAACAGGTTAGATGACCAAAAAATGGTGTAACAGATTGCCTCCAACATGTGAGCGTTAGAAGCTAATCATATGACCGAAGTACGTTGTAAGAACTCAATCACTAGACACCGAAGGGGAAGTTAGAGAGAGAGAGAAATATAAGGTAGACCAAAGTGCTAGAGGACAATACCTTGAGGAGGTGAGACTTACAGGTGCGACAAGTCTCTTTTATGAGTGAGCACCTATGCTACAAGAGGCGGGAGAGCCATATCTATGCCTGCCGAGACAAAGTACAAAGAATAATGCGTCCAATAAACAAGGGAATGAACTATATAGTACATGAAGGCATAAACATGAGCCATATAGAAACATGATAATGGATCTCACATACATACTGTGCCTGGGATAACAGCCAAGACTTATATAATACTATCTGAGTACATGAAATATAAGTATTTAAAGAGGCCGTGTAAATGGGAGAGGGCTCTGAAAATCTGAATGATACATGCAAACTAAAGGGTGCTGCATGCGGCTGAGGCTGGAACCATCAAATATGTGGAGCTGCATTGAAGGCTGTAATGAAGAGGTCAACTGGCCATGTGGGGGGCTACCTGAAGGGCTACCCCCTCATGAGGTCTGAAACATCTCACACACACCAAGGAATCACTGGTACAATATGCTGCATCACTGAACCATCGATTATACGAATCTCGATCATGCCGTAAGGAGCTGAAGCTGAGAAACAATCAAGTCAAAGGGAAATAAGGGGTCCATTTGCTTGATCCAAGGCACCGAACAAGAGTGGAATATGGAACCAAGGTACACCACCCTCTAGACCTGTCTTCTGGAATGAATGAGCTGATGTCGATAGAATGAGGTCCGCCATAGGTGAGGCAATAAGGGATACTCAACTAAGTCATGAGAGAAAATAATAGAGTGATTGATAGGCTGACACTAGGGATGATGGTGGAATGGGGGGTACTAAGTAGTGGGTTGAAGACTTCCCTTGTTAGAGCATGAAGGGCATGGATGACCTGGCAAAAAATGACACAATATCAAGGGGGACAGGGGAAAGTAAGACTAAAGGCCATAATGTGCGACACGAGAGAGGAACCAAGCAATGAAGGATGGAGGACTATAGAGGGATACTAAGGGACTCGGGATAGAGTCCACAGATGCGATGATGACTCAACTCGAATGCTCTAAACAAGGGAAACTCGATGATTATGCCACACAGAAAAGGTCCGATGGGGACCATAAAGACATGAGTACAAGATGGTTACTCATGACAAAAATCAACACGAGCATGGACAAGTATGGAGGCAAAGTGGTGCCCCAAGTATAAGCGTTGCAAGTGAATAAATTTGATTTTGAGGAGTGGTGAAGTGACCCTTTTTGGAAAAAAAAAATGTGTCGTGGTGAAGTATCAAATCACAAAAAAGTAACAGATATCCATTTGAGAGCTTGGTGAGAGATTTCCAACAGTGCAGACGGTCTGGTAAACTGAGCTACGATTTGGCCGCAGTAGGTGAAAGAAAAATCCGGGGTTTCTCTTTTAATAAGGCATTTTCCCTCCAAATTCATTCATTTGCAAGTGTAGCTATGGTGAATGTAGAGAGGAGAGAAGGCCCTAAATATTGCAGTGATCGTACCGGACAAACTGACCGTTGGAATCGAGATCCGTCAGCTGCAGGTGAGAGGCCTAAGCCTACTCTTTCATTTCAGTGGATTGAAAGTTCAGTTTAGGTGCCCAGAGCTCAGGAACATACCCCTGCTCATTTTCATAGCCAAGTCACACTTTTTGGGGCAATATCTGCAACCTGGGTGGTAGGTTTTGGGTAGAAAACTGCAACCTATCCTAGGATTTTGCCTGAAAAGTGTGACCTGACAGAGAGGGGTATTTCAGTGCTATTTCTTGGCTGAGAGCTGGGTTTTTATATTTGAATACAATATTTCCTTTCTATACACTGACAAATATGATGGATTTGTGAAGATATGGCAGAATTGCAGATCAACTGGAGAGTGAGAGACCTGGATGCATTATGGTCGGAGATCCGAGAAGATCATGGTGTATGCAGTGCATTGGCTAGGTTTGGGGTCTTGAAGTTTGTGGAGAACCCTTTGATGAGAGCTGGGGAGCCCTTGTTGGCCCGGATTGTCAGTTATTGGGATCCAGACCATGAGGTATTTATAGTGCAGGGGCACCGGATTAAGTTGATGGTCCAGGATATATATTTTCTGACTGGTCTCCCACCACTTGGGATGGTGGGGAATACGCAACCAGTGTTACCACGAGGGCATAACATCATGGAGTTTTTAGAGAACCATTTTCGACCAGGTCTCCATGTCAAGGGGACATGAATACCAATCGAGGATCTAGAGAGGTTAGAGACCCGTACCATGGCTGTAGCGATGCTGTAGATCTTGGGAAACCAGACACTCCACCACATCACTGGGGGTCAGATGATGCTTGTTGAGAGTGTGTTGAGTGGGACATATTATGTGTGGGCCCAAATGATGTTGTCATCGTTGAAATGTTAATTTTCACTATGCAAGCGACAAGTGAACCATGACTGTGCATTTGGCACAATGTTGTGCTCGCTCTTCTTTGAGAATATCCCGACACTTTGACCTCACATACAGATCCAGGATGGGGGCCTAAGGGAGCCCAGGATGCACCGATGGGGGTGGCTACCGCATAGAGGGGGAGGTGGGGTAGTCGGACGGGTCTTCTGACCTGAGTTCTTTTCTCATTGGGATCAGTTGCCACTGTACATAGATGACTATCCCTATAGTAGGATGAGTTATCGTGGGGACCCGGGCTTGCCACTACCGCCTGGTCAAGTATGGGGGCTCGATGGTAAGTGAAAAGTTGCTAATATTTTATGTGCATTGTAAAGTTTCATAATATTGTATATGGTACTGATTCTTTCACTTTTGGTATGCAGATACAACACCGGTAAAACCCATCAGGTACATGGGACGACCTGCAGTATCAGCAGCTGCACGGCCTAGTGGATCGAGAGCACCGCAAAATGAGGATGCAGTAGCCCTCCTGGAGGACATTCATCGTAGATGTGAGAGGCTTTTAAACAGTGTTTTAGAGCGCGACTAGCAAGACTTGGATGACCAATACATAGAGCCATGCATTTTTCTACCCTCAGAGTGGCGAGGGGTCATGCGGTGCATGGTGATGGCTGGACAGGGGATGCACGATCTACGAGCTGCAGGAGTAGTGCCATTGGCACGGGATCCTCCAGATAGTGATTAGATGTAGGGGCAGGTGGTGCGCCCAGTTTTGATTTTTTGTAACATGCTATGGGCATGTCATATGTTTTAGAGTTAATGGACTCTATAACATTTTATACGACACATATAATGGATATGCATTGTTTTGATGGTTTTATGTTATTTTCTTGTGTTAAATGTGTGTGCTAAGTCCCAATATAGAATATTGTTTGCATTGCTATCTACATAGAGATTTTGTGCTCTAGGTATATGACTGAAAGTAATGATTTCAAATTCACGCATAAAAAGCTTCACTCGTAAATATCTTCTAAAAAGGATAGGATTATGCACACGATAGACACCATTCAATTGCATGACAAGAAGCAGGGAATATAAACAAACATGAAGGTGGAGGATGCAATGGGAAAGGGCATAGACTAACAAAACCTCGCACTACATCATATTCACCCTGGTTATTGGTGGCAGTACCAATGCATACACCGTTCGAGAGAACAAGCGAATGTAAGGGGGTAAAAATGGGCCAACCTACCGAGGCTAGATTCTAGGAGTAGTGACTTGCACCATCGGCATAACTGATATAAGGTGTGGATGGGGGGTCCATCTGAAGGGTGCCACAAGACAAAAAATGGGAGGATGATGAATAATGATGGAAACCTGAGCACAAGGTAGAAATCAAACAAACACTGCTAAAGGGAATGCTCTGGGTAGGATGTCTACTGCCCGCACACCGACGGGTAGGTGGTGTGTGGGAGTTACCTTGGGGGAAAATTGTGCTCAAGTTGTGAAAGTCACCATAGACATGGATGGTGCCATTCCTCTTATGGGCGGGAAAGATGAAGTCAGGGGTGGAAAAGGCTTCCATGATGTCGTCATCACAGTAGAAGATGGGGTGACTGGAGGAAGGGAGACCACATGACGCGACGAAGCTACCTGACTCATCATCATGAGAATAAAGGTTCACATGCGCATCGTCATGGGGGGTGACGGAAGAACAAGTAGATAAGGGATCCATTGATGTTGAGCCCAAGGTGATTGCTAAAGGGGGGTAAAGCAAAACAAAAGGGGAAGTCTCAGAGGGAGCTTCCACCGTGGATCTCATGAATGATGATAGGTAGAGGATGGTGGACGTAGGCTTTGTCATCTCAACATCAGGAGGGGAAATGTCAATGGGAGTGGTTAAATCCTCAAGTTGGCCTGAAGCATACTGTGCAAGGATGGGAGAGGCAGACTGGTTCTGTTCAATCTCGTACTCTCGAACTACCTCCAAGGAGGCGCGGTAATGTGTGAGGTGGGGACAAAGATGGGTATAAATGGCCATGGAGATCACAAAAAGCACAAGGTTGGTTAGTGTGAATAGTCTTAGGGTTCTTAGCTATAGTCAAGGAAGAAACAGAGGCTTCAAGGACTGTAGAATTAGGGAACACAACATTAACCATGGGCTTGATACGAGGCAATTCGAGACAATGATGGGTGGCATGAACAACAACATCACACAAAGCACATGGGGGGGGGGGGGTACACTCTGAAGGCTGAGGAGGAGCAGATTTTGTCAGGGAAGCCTTGTCTTTAGGTGCCTTCTTGCGAGCTTTGCCTCCTTCACCCAAAGTTTTCGCAACATGAGGAGGTTCCTGTTGAGGTGGCTGAGGCATGGTAGCAGAGGGAGGTTTCATGGGGACCAGTTGAACCGGGGTCAAAGAAAGATAAGGTTTGCATTGACTAGGTAGGTGTTGTAGCCGCTACAACACCACTCAAAATTTTGGGTATATTTAAAATTTCGGGTCCCCCCTGGGCTTGCTTAGTCGTTAAGGTCTTCCACCGAACCTGCAGTCAGTGACATCCTAGCGGCCTATCCCTAACCACTCATGAGTTGTCTCACTACCATGATCAGATGTCGTTGTTGCAATCATGCCATACATGGGAAAGATCATCTAGCATACGTTCGAACATTCGTAACGCAGTCGCGCCATGTGTAATGAGATTGCCATGCATACGTTTGAATGGAAACCTTGTTGTTTTAATGATTAAAGGCCTTCTCGTCGCGAGCAATTAAGCATGTTGTTTGATTTCCTTCTCTTAAGCTTGTTAATCTTATATGTTTTGTCTTGGGTCATCATTATCAAAGAATAATTATGATGTCGTAATTTTCCACACAGGTCGACCCCACGGGTGACAAACTCCACATCAAGGGAAATAAATTGGGCTCAACGACAAGGCCAAAGTTGCGGAACAGGGGTAGAGGAGGAGCAGACGACCAGTACTGTTATAAGGAGGATAATATATGTTGATTAGAAACAACCTTCCATGTCACTGATGCAAAAGCTTACGTCACTAGTGTGCACCAGTTGCTTTAAAGCGCTCCGTCTGGAAATGTCCAGATCCTACACCATACCATCTAAAGGTCGATGGGTGCACGCAAAGAAACATATTTCGCCACTTCGATGGCCTGGTGAACAAAGCCTACGCAAAATTTTTCTCTAAACACTGACAACCTCATTCGAGGCGTTCTTGTGCCGGGTAGCAGTGCGAAAGCATACGTGTTTCTTTGGCAAGTCAACGACATGGTTCCAAATAAGTGAAAGCATTCTTTGAGAAGAAATCTTTGTTGAAGCTAGGCTACACAGTGGACACACACTTGATGAACCAAGGTTATGGTTTTGATTTTATATAATTAAAACAAGGCAAATAAAAAAACCATATGATGTCGAAATCATAGGAGACCGTGGAGCAACTATGTGAAACCATTGCAAAAGGCGCACATTTAAAGGCGCAAGGTGATGTTGTATATATTAATGCAAAGCAAGGGCGCAAGGTGATGTTGTATATATTAATGCAAAGCACAAAACAACGAAGCTCCCAAACCATATAAAGTAGCGGCCCAACTTTACGAGTAAAGCAATGACCACAACCATATGAAAACTTCTATGGCAAGTTTCAACCTACGCTAAAGTGTTTGTGGCATATATATATTTTATGGTCAAAAGTAGAGTTTCGACCTAAGCTAAAGGGTTTGTAGCATATATATATTTTATGGTCAAAAGTAGAGTTTCGACCTACGCTAAAGGGTTTGTGGCATATATATATTTTATGGTCAAAACTAGAGTTTCTACCTACGCTAAAGGGTTTGTGGCATATATATATTTTATGGAAAAATTAGTGTTTACGTTGATTAGTCCAAAATGCATGGACAAAATTTGCAACGTGTCTATCTCATAGCATGCATGAAAATCGACGTAAAAGGGTCGCACGCTTCCGGTTTTCAGATTACGGTAAGTGTTTCGAGCCATATGTATACACAGCGATCACATTTTATGATTAAACATTAAGCAGAGCTTTAGTGGCAGCGTATAATAACCATCGCACGAGGATAGCCAAAAGGAGAATAGAGCTACGTTGTTAAGGGTGCAACCTTACGACTTTGTGGGAGGTGATGGGTCAGTTTGCCACGGGTTCGGAACTGTTTTAAAATTATATCGAACCCACCGTGACCAACAAATCATGACCCGACTGGTCTCACAGAGGCTGGTATAACTGCTATCAATATACATTAATAATACATCCATTTTGTTAACAGGCCCACTTCTACATCGCTACAATACACTGCAAGGATGAGTTTCAATCGGCCTATCTCAAAATCTGCGTGATAACCATCACAAAAGTATCGCGAGTTTCAAGCAGATACGAAAGGACTTGAATAATGAAGAGGAACTCGATCTCACCCTCGAAGAGCTATGTTTGAGAGAAATAAATAAAATAAAATAAAGTCCGTCCCTATTATATGACGCAGCAGCCCCGAGAGCGATAATCCGGGAAATAATCGTTCTTCGAATATGGTTTCCTGTCCGAAATATATCTTCTCCTTTCCGCTACGAATAACCTGCGCCATTTTTTCTATGAAGAGGTACCAGCATTTCATATTCGTGCTCACCAGAAAATCACTGGTAGGCCCTTATAGATCGTAAGTCTTTCTGCAGAATCAATTCAAGCCTAACATTCGGTGCTGCCACCGCCAGCCACGTCGAGCTGCCCTCATGGAGTAAAGAATGCTTACGATCAAGGATGCTACTGAAGGTGCCATGAAGTCATTTCGTCATATCCTGAAATCATCAACAACACAAAACGCACTCATTCTGTCTTTCGACCAAAGGTGCTCGAACATCGACACATTACAACATTATTTTCTGTCAGCAAAGGGTATGAGTCGACCGTCGAAGTTAGCAGCATTCGCAGGCCGAGGTTGTCTAGCAGTGAAAGGTGAATCTCCTAGCTCAGGTAGCAGTCACAGAGGTTTGGAGACGACATGGACAGAATCGAGTCAGAATCGGAGCAAAAGCCGCGATATGGATTGACAGAAATCTTTCGTAAGCCACTTGCTAATCACGGTTTTCGCACAAATGGGAAGTTTCCCATACCAAGAGATTTCATTCTATTAAATGCTCAGGTGGATGGAAACGCATGATCCCTGTAAAGCTCTATGAACGCTGGGATCGTAATAATTCCTTTTTGCCGCTCGCCCTATCATAGGCATGATCTATGGGATGGACAGACGCAAATCGAACGTAAACCATTACAGGAAATCACATGAAATAGAAGGCCCGCAACATGGGCATGCCAGTAACTCAAGATAATAAAGAGCACCTCGCGAGTTCTAAGTCGCCAAGTCGCATACGTGTTTCTGATCAAAAGATGCGACCGTGCGACTGTGCGACCTCTCTGAGGTCGCAAGGTCGCAAAATTAGTGTCTACGGGAGGTTGCGACCGTCCCATTTGCCACTACACGAGCTTGAGGTCGCTGAGTCGCAATACAGGCTTCTTAGCAGGAGGTGCGACTATGCGACTACGCGACTTCCTTGGGGTCGCAAGGTCGCAAGATATGTCTCCGAAAGAAACCAATCAAATCCCCGACTATGCGACCCCGAAGTGAAAACACCCATGCCCATATAAAGTGCAGAATCGCATTCTCAAAATGGGGCAGACACGCATTTGTATTACAGTGGGTATTGAACCCACATAACTGCGAATGACCAAAACGCTGTTACGAAAGGCCCCATGATCGTGCTGTAGAGAGCACACCAGGGGTGGGCACATATACACGCACCGGCTTTATCAAGAGTTCCGACCCATTTTAAAACCATGCAGAGATCTTACAAAGTGGTAACCAGGGAGGAACATGTGAATAGAAGCATGCACTCCCAGCCTTTGGCACCTTAAACAACTGCTGGTATCTGTTGACTTTTGCATGTTAACTACAAGGCCGGTTGATGTAAACGCATAGCCAGGTTATGGAGTTATTGTTTCAAAGGTTACTTATGGTTTGTGCATGCGGCAAGGATGTGTTTGCCCATCTGTGCAGGAAACTTTAGATTGCACCAAAGTATTGTCCGAGGCCTCACTTCGTGAACACTGCGACCTCCCCTAAAACTTGTGGTTATGGGAGGCGCGTGATTTGTTTAAGGTTGTCGAAATCTGTGCATACCTCTCTCGCACGATACCGATATTCGATATAGTTCCAACCTTCTACCAAAACATAAGCGGAAGCTAGAAACCCATCATATTCAGTGGGAGATGGCATAAGCAGATGGTCTTTTACCTCATCAATGGATTTTCAATGCAAAACATTTGGATCCCAGGATAACTTGATAAGGACCACACTGCGACGTAACACTTGACCAGACAGGGGTCTAAACTTATTGTTTTTTTTTCTCTCTTTCGCTCTTGCAAATCAATTTAAACGCCTTTAGCATTATTTCAATCATGGAGATATGTGACCTATGTTACTTTGTTGCAGGAAAAACCTTCCAGTCGCACAAAGAGCCAGAGTTTTCCTCAGCAAACAAGGGGACCTTCCCAAAATAGGTCACATATCTGCCGAGATCGTGGGTCGCAAATTTTCCGAGGTCTCAATTGGCTGAAGTCGCAGGTCGCAACATCTGCCGAGGTCGTAGGTCGCACGACTGCCCAAGGTCGCAAGTCGCAACATCTGCCGAGGTCGCAGGTCGCAACATCTGCCGAGGTCGCAGGTCGTAACATCTGCCGAGGTCGCAGGTCGCAAATTCAAGGAGGTCGCAAGGTCGCACGACTGCCCAAGGTCGCAGGTCGCAACATCTGCCGAGGTCGCAGGTCGCAACATCTGCTGAGGTTGCAGGTCGCAAATCCAAGGAGGTCGCAAGGTCGCATATTTTCCGAGGTCGTAGGTCGCACATTGCCCCGGGTCGCAAGTCGCAGAGGTCGCCAGGTCGCGAAGTCGCACCCCTTGGTAAATGACCAACGGCGCGACCCAGTGACCCAATGACTAGGTCGTAGGTCGCAACAACGGCTCAAGTCGCAGGTCACAAAAAATACTGGGTCGCAAGGAAGCCCAACCATCGGGAAGCTGAAAAGTCAGGAACCCCAGAGGGCAAGCTTTGCCCTATAAATACTTCCTTCGGGAACTTGCAAATGGGCTTTTTCTTTTTGGAAGACTCAAGAGCTACATTGTATTGTATTGAAAGAGCATATTCTTAGACATATGAATACGAATACTTGCTAAAACCCCTTTGTCGGATGATGTATTTTGCTGTGACAGCACTATGTGTATTTCTTGAACAGTTTCAGAACATCCTATGATTAATGAAACTACCTTTCTAATAATATCATTTATGCATCATGTTTATCTATGCTTGTGTTAATGATGTTCAGTTTTATCGCTTTCTAAATGGATGTTAATACCTTTTTCTATTAGCATTTCGTTTTATCTTTCAGAAGTAAGGAGGAATCTTGCCATTAGGAACTATTTTCTTCTGTGGTAAGATACCTTGCAAGCATGACCCCAAAGACGTGCCGTTAACTGCATCTCTTCGGGCGTATGTGTTTTATTCATTCTCTTGCTACGCATAGTGTTGTAGACATGTTCCATGCATCAATCATGTATTTCGTATCCTATGAATAAGTGTGTGTCTGCAGTTTTAATCAGGTTCTTTTTAGCCCAGAAGGGAAGGCATCTTAAGCGGTAGCTGGACCCACACCCCGGATGGGATCCCTACTCCAAACGGTTTAAGGTCTAATTGGGAATTTTTACCGGGGAGATCCCCTACTGTTGGCTGGACAAATTTTCCCGTCAACAGTAGGGTAGCGGCTGGGGGATCAATGTAACAGACGGGGATCCCCAGGGTCAAGTTAGGAAGGGAAAAGGTAGCCATAACAGGAACCGAAAACACTCAAGGAGGGGGAGCTAAGAACGGTATTTGACCGGAGGGGTAATGGCCAGACGGTACAACTCTGAGATGGTTAAGGCCAGGAGGAACCGTGCCAGGAGGGTAGAGAGGCTCATGGATACCAACTATAGATGAGGAGCCTTGAGGAGGGGGACCTAAAGGCTGGGTCGAAGTGCTAGGAGCAAGTTACGGAGGGCGGGGCTGCTGACTAGTCGAAGCAAGCCACTTGAGGGAAGCGCGAGATGATTGCATCATGCAAATGTTCGACGAGCTGGGATCAGAGACATGAGGAGGAAGACCAGGGAAAGAACTAATAAAATAGGAGTCTTTGTAGACTCTGGGTGAGACATTGGTCAAAGGTTCGACGGTTTTATTATTGGCCACCGAAGAGATGATGGACTCAGGGGAGGTCTGAGACTTCGGTTCGTAATATGTCAACTGGTAAATGGTGACTATATTTCCGTTATGAGGAAAGGAAATCTTGCGGTGAACCATAGATGGGATAACAGACATCGCATAGGTGTAGCTATGACCCAATAGAATTGTAATCTAAGGGGGCATCAATGACTTCTATGTCAATGCAAACAATCTTGCCCACAAGAGTAATAGGAAAATTTTGGAACAGGCCAATGGGTTGGGAAGAGTGGCCATCCCATGCTTGGAGGGTGATAGTGGAAGGGGCTGACTCAGGAGATCCGAGTTGCTTCCAAACTGAAGTAGACATCACACAGGTGAATGCCCCCTCATCAATGATACAATGAGAGATGTTGGCATTCTGGATCTTGACGGGGATTTGGAAGGCGACGGAAGCAGGAAGGGGAGGATGTTCTGACCGATCAACATTGAAGACGATCAAACAATCATCTGAAGGATCAATAGCGCCTATGGAAGTTAGTAGAGATTTTTGTTGTGAAGGGCATGATTGGAGGAGTTCCAACATTGAGATGGCAGTAGGAGATTGCGCCAAATCATCTACTATACTATACAGATGGGAAGCTTTTCCAGAAGTAGTGTTTCGGCGTAATGGTCCCTTGGGAATATTGGAATGAACCTTTGCCTTAGGACCATTGGTTGTCGAAAGAGGCTTTGTGGAACCTGAAGAAGGGGGCTCAGGGGCAGACGTAGCGGGAGACTTTTTGTATTGACGAGACCGAGTATGAAGGTTGAGGTCAATGGTAATAGGTTGGTCAAATTTCATCATGGGAATCTAGTAATCGAAGGTACCAGATGGAGGACGTTGAGTGGCTTCCTGACCTTCAGGTGGTTGGGCAGCCACGAATCCTTACTGAGGGAAAGGATTGGTAAACACAGCTGGCTAGATGGGTGCAGCATTGGGAGGAACCGAAGGGGAGGCTTGCTGTCCTCGCAAAGCTTCTTGAGTCTCCAACATATGATGCATCTGTGGTAAAAGAGGAAAATCATGGGTGTAAGGACCATATACATCGCAACAAGAACAAGGCTTATTCATGTGAACATGCTTGTCCTTATTAGGCTGAGTGCCTTGTTGCTGGTTAACAGTGTTAGGTGCATTTCCTTGGGGATTAGGTCCTGGATTACCAGGGGTATATTGATTTTGGGTGCCTTTCCTCTTCTTTTTGGAAGTAGAAGGATTAGTCACGCCCTGCTGTGCATACACCTGCCCTAGGGGGGGTGGTGGCTACTGTTGCGGGGTTTGAGAAAGCAAGGGAGGTGGGGGTCCTAATGTTGGAGGAGCTGGAGCACCAGGCTGCGGATACAGATAATAAGGAGGTTGGGAAACATTGTGGTAAACAGGTTGGGAAAAAGGAGGAGGCATGCTGTATCCTGGATACATGCTACCGGGAGGGGGAAAAGTGCTGGAGGAGCTAGCCCTTCCCTGAGGGAAATCATAACCTATGGGAGGATGAATTTATGGATGTGAAAGGGATCCAACGATACCATCAGTGGCATGGGATGCCCCAGGTGTGTTGGCTCCACCTGGTCTAGGGAGATCAGGTAAGACGATATAAACATAACAAGATTGTGTGTAGATCAGGTCATATTTTAACGCAATCTGGAGAACAACTTCTTCAGTCTGAGGGAAATGAGATGTGACATCTTTGCTGATAGCAAGAAAAAGGGATCTATGGAACCATTCCATGTAGACATGGTCTTCAAAGGTAGGGGCTCCACATAGGTTCTTTCTTCTCTGCCATTCCTGGACATGATCAGATAGGTGGGTCGCAGATGATTAACGGAAAGAGGTCAAAAGTTTGGTACAAGTGTCATAATGAAGGGGAAGCTGGAAGTAAGACAGAAAAGCACGAGCAAGAGTCACAAAAGTGGTATGAGAGGAGGAGGCCTGGTCAACATACCACTTAGAATTTTCTCCAGTAAGCATATGTTGTGTTGTACATATTTACTCCTACATGTAGATTTTCGGCCTGCCACCTTTTCTAAATCTCTTTCATACCTCCACCGTGGCTTAAATCCCGATGCTCCCGCTTAACAGCACCATCCCCATTCAGAAAATGCACTTGGCCAAAGTTTAAAACCCGCAATTTAAATCTATTAGACCAAAGCCCTAGGGCCTTAGCTCCTTTCCTGTCGTCATCACATGACCCGAGCCCGAAAACCACAAGTCAAAAGAAAAAGGGGCTTATCATTTTCTGTTCGGGTGCAATGGTGGTCGTCCGATCGAGGTCAAATCAACGGAGCGACAATCATCCTGTGTGGAGGGCCCCGCGCGCAGAAAACCGGTGGTAACTCCTGCACCACTCTCATATAAACAGTAGTATTTACCGCAGGGGCAGCGACTCCATAGAAAAAGCGCCGCGTGTCTTTGGTACGACCCATGAAACCGCTTTCCCCGCGCGTTAAAGTTTACACGATCGCCAGGCAGCGGAATTCGTTTGAACCGTCAGATCTGGTGATGTCAATCCGACGGTGGATATCCTCCAGAGTCGCCCACCCGTTATCTCATGTCCGCTATGTCTTATGGCCCACCATCGTGCTGCTATCATTGATTCTCAGTCGTTGATTTGCGTTTGCAATCCGACGGCCCAGGATACAGTCTCCCTTGTCCATTGACTCCATCGCCGCATCACCTTCCCATCTGTCCATCGTGCATCCACGTGTCTTCATTTCGTACATCCACAATATTCCTATGCGCTCTATATATATATAAATATATATATGTGTTTATATGTGTTTTCATTCGCATTTGTCGTTCTTCAGCCACCACCTCCGCACTGTGTTACGTAGAAAATCCGCATTTCGCCTGTGCGTCAGAGTCCCATTGTGTTTCCTCCGCCACTTTTCATATTCCTGTCATCTGTTCATGTCCACGATGTCATCATCATCTCCATCCCCACGCTCATTACCCCTGAGTCTATTTCCTCTAATATTTTGTGGGTTTTGCAGGTTCTGCGATGATAAGAGGCCTCATAATTTATTGCCTCTATTGCAGAAGTTAAAAAGCATGTTGAAGGACGGCATTTTGCTGGTAGAATTTAAAGAAGAAGCCGAGGGTAGGTGCGTGAAGTGACCATCATTAAAGAAAACAAAGACATGAATTCACAGAACCCTCCAAGGAAATTCGCCTTACATTAAAGATCCAGGATCCAAATTCAAAGATAGAGGCTGATAGTACAGTACATAGTTGCAGATTATCTTAGGATTCTTACGGCAGCGGATCCTACTTCCAGCAGAAGGCAGAACACTGTATATATTTTATTATTTGTGTCTTTTATATATGGAGATTTTCATCTCCCAGCATTTATTTCTGTAGACAGATTGTACAGTATAGACATTTATAGTTAGTCATTCATTGAGTGGGCGCAAATACTTTCAGTCATTTTATTCAAATCGAGTCATTAAATGTGCTCCATCTACCTCCTTCTCTAGAATTCTCTATCTTTTCTATAAAGGCCCGAAAAGAAGACATTGTAAGGGTTCCAGATTTCTACCAGCAAACTGTGCAGCAAAAAGGCTTTTGTATACATTTTTTAATATTACTGTATGAAGGTTCAGAGCTCGTAGGGTCTCAGTGAGGAGGAGTTATAACTGTAATGAGGATTCTGGTCTTTGGTATCTCACAGTATGTAATTTCTCTTATGTGTTAATACAATATCTCCTTTCATGCTATTTATCTTCTTGTATCATGCTCTAGAATGCGAGTGGCTCACTAGTTTGCAGTAAGGATTCATCCTTGTTGGTGCCTTTTATGGAATTAGTCAAGCGCTTTAAATAGGCCTAGTCATGGTATACTGTTCCATGCTCACCTCATCCATGTTTTCTGCTATATTAGTTGCATGAGGAGGGTGCTTTTAAAACGCCATTATCATATAAGGATTCATAAATCGGTATGCCCTTATGTGGTTCTGTTGTGTATCTGGGTATCAGTCTCGTGTTAACTAATATCTTCTTTATGTTTCCTCATTGCACTCACCTTCTGATATTTGATTTCTGTGATATATTATTTGAACTGGCCCTCTTTACAGTAAGCGGTCTCTTAACTGTCTGATGCCTTTGTATTGGAGTTTTACATGATGTTCCTACATTATTCTTATCTTTGTGTCAGCTTCTGAGAGAGTTTGGTCCCATTCAAAACTTATTTCCTTGTTTTACAAGAGATAGTAAGTGAGCTTTTGGATTGACAACCCGAGCTATATGAAGAGCTCCTTGCTATATTAAGATGTCCTAGGCACTGGTCTATGGCAACTCTAGACTGTCTCTAGGGGGGTGACAAAATCATCCACAACATCTTTCTGGCGCCGTTGCCGGGGAGCGAATTCAAGAATATCAGTTTCCCTGGGTCTCGACAAATTGTTTTCACTCTCTAATCAGGTGAGCATAGAGATTTGAAGAGTTGCATATCTCTCACCTTGGCGACTCCACTGGTCTTTATTTGATAAATTTATTGGTATTCCTGGCTCCTCGTAGGCCACATTTGAGGTCAGATACATCTCAGCTGAAAACGCCCTACGTGTCTGACCCAGAGAAAATCATTCATAAAAGAGTTTGGAAAGAGAGGAAGTCGGTTCGTGTTGAAAACCCTGAATATTCAGTTGAAGATTATCCGCCCTCTTCTTCTCAGGAAGTTAGAACAGAAAATCCCGAGTTTTACTCGGAGACTCCACGTAGATGAAGTGCCTGGATTGAAGAAGAATCTCATCCTGCTTTCGAGGCCGAAGAAATTAAAGAGGTCACAGAAGTAATCGCTGTTAACCGTGAGTTATTCCCATCCACACCTCAGGCTTCTGTGCAATATATTCCTATTGTTATTCATACTCCACTTCCTCCTACTCCTCCCCCTTCATTTGTATCTCAGACTGTTGTACAACCCCCACCTCCTCCAATGGCCAATGTTCCTGCATTTCTTTTGAACAAATACGCCCCACTGGCCTTACCCCAAGTGCTAAATGATATGCCACAGGATTACTTGAAGGTTCTGCCGAGGTTCAATGGTGAAAATGACATTGATGCTCAGAAACATCTTGATACCTTCTGCTCTTTTGCAGAGAACTTGAATGTTGACCATCTGGATGTGGTCTTGAGATTATTTGTGCAGTCTTTGGAAGGGGAAGCCAGAAAATGGTTTAATATATTGGGGAACTGCTCAATAACCACCTCAGATATCATGGAGAATACTTTTCTTCGAAAGTGGGGAGAAAAGAGAGATCACGGTCAATGTCTCACTGAATTTAATACCATGAAGAAGAAACAAAATGAAGGAGTTTCAGAATTCATCAAAAGATTCAACAAGTTATATCTGAGCCTGCCTCCTGAAATGAAGCCCCATGAAGCTGTTGCCAAGATAATCTTCATAGCAGCCTTTGATTTTTATTTTGGCTTCTCATTGAGAGAAAGGAAACCTGCCACTTTAGATGATGCACAATCAGATGCTCTAGAATTGGAAGCAAACTTTTCCTCCACTGGGAAGTTGAAAGGAAAAGCTGAACAAGATACTAGGAGAAGAGGAAAAGAAGAGGTTTCTGCTTCTAACCAGGAAAAAGATTCAGATAAAATGGACGAAATAAGCAAAATGATAAAGAAGATGGTCAAGCTTGAACTGGAAGCTAAGAATGCAGCTCCCAAGAACTATTATAATGCTCCAAACAGAGGATATAATCCTCAATATAGAAGACCCCCATTACAGATATTGCCAAGAGAAACGAAGGAGCAACAAGACCAGGTACCTCATCCCTTGTACCTGGAAGGACCAGCAGATGACTCCACTGGAGATGTAGCTTATGGATTAGAAGATTCAAATCTGGCTTTTTCAAATAATGATGATATGGAATGCCCATTGCAAGACGAAGACGAAGAGGCAGAGATTGATCATTATTGCAAGCAATTTGCTGATTTCATGCAAGCACAATTCAATGTCAAATATGATCTCAGATCTTCAAGGAAGAGGACTAGAACTCAACATCAAGAAGAGGAGCCACCTCAGAAAGAAGCATCTGCTCAGAAGGAATCAGCAACAAAGAGAAACATAGAAAAAGGTAAGAATCTTCTAAATATTCCCTTGCAACCTAATGATCAGATTCCTTCTTCTTCAAAAATAGTCAGTCCTCCTAATGCCGAGCCAGTGTCAAAAGAGATCAAGTCTTCAGTGGAAAATAAGGAGTCAAAAGAAGTTGTGATAGAAAATCCCCCATCTGCTTTCAATTTGCAAAAAGAGCTTGAGAAGATTAAAATTCCTGTCCCCCTGACTGAGTTATTAAAACAACCTGTATATCAGTCTCAAGTTACTTCCTTTATGCTTCCTCCTGAAATACGAATTGCACCCGATAGTCTAAACCTTCAAGAAGAAAGACCCATGGTAGTCTTTGGCCCACATGTCGAGGAGATAGACCCTTCTACTCCTCCCTTTTACGTGTCCCTAGTCATCCATGACTTGCTGTTACACAATTGTATGTTAGATTCTGGGGCTTCTCATAATCTTATGCCTTTGTCTGTCATGGAGCAACTAGGGCTACAAATTACAAGACCATATAAAGATTTATATTCATTTGATTCCAAAAGAGTTAAATGCTTGGGAATGATAAAAGATTTAGTGGTCAATTTGGCCCAAATTCCAGCAAAGAGTGTGGTCATGGAAATTGTGGTCTCTGATATCCCAGCCCGCTTTGGCATGCTGCTGTCAAGGTCCTGGGGTACAAAGATTGGGGGATCAATTAAATTGGATTTAACATATGCTACTATCCCAGTCTTCGGAGGTCAAGAAAGGAGATTGTACAGAGAGACAAGATTCGTTAAAATGGTAACTAAGGCTGACTGCTCAGAGAACTCTCCGGTTTATAACAAAGAGGGAGACTTCTCCTGTTTGATGTTAGAAGAAAATCAGAATTATGCTCATGAACCCCTCTTTGGTCAATTTCAAGCTGAGCAGCCTAAAGGAGATCAGGAATCAGAAATTTGGACTTTGCATTTTGATGGAGCAAACTCAAGAGAAGGTAATGGAGCTAGGGTATTGTTGATTTCTCCTACAGGAAGATGGGTGCCACTGTCCTTCAAACTAGAATATGAGGCTACCAACAACGTAGCCGAATATGAGGCACTATTATTGGGACTGCAAATAGCCAAAAACATGGGCATCCAATGTTTAAAAGTCTTGGGAGACTCTGAGCTGGTGGTAAGACAGATCAAAAATCAATGTCAAACTAAGCATCCTCGGCTCAGAGCTTATAGAAATGACGTAGGGGACATGATAGAAAATTTCTTCTTAGCCTTTAATATACAGTTCATGCCCCGGGAGCAAAACAGAATAGCAGATTCTCTTGCTGTAGCTGCCAGTACATTCCGTCCTCCTCAGAATCCACTTTTAAGATATGAAGTGGAGGTACGGCACAGACCATCCATTCCAGATAATGTAAAGCACTGGCAAGTATTTGAAGATAATGAACAAATGAAGAGATTCATGGAGATAGTGAGAGAATTCACAAACATGGAAATTGATGATAACGAGGAGGAAGAAATTGAAAATATTGCAGAGAATAAATGGGAAGAAAGAATAGCAGGAAATAAAGTGCTGCAACTGAAAGGAAATGTTATACCTAGAGGGATGGTGCCTCTAGAAAGACTATTTAACAAAGATGATATTCCATTGCAGCCAAATAAAATGACAGAAGAAGATCAAGTAGGAGATTTGAATCTGGGTACTTATGCGGATCCCAAAATTGTTAAATTATCTAAAAGAGTCCCAGAAGATTATAAAGAGAAATATTTGAAGTTGTTTCAATCCTACAGAGATGTATTTGCTTGGTCCTATCAGGACCTAAAAACTTTTGATGTAAATATAATACAACATAAAATTCCTTTGAGGGAAGATGCGAAGCCATACAAGCAGAAACTCAAACAGATCAATCCTCTGCTGCTTCCCTCCATTGAAAAAGAAATCAAGAAATTACTGAAAGCTAAGATAATTGTGCCATTGAGATACTCGGAATGGATAGCGAACCTTGTTCCTGTTCGAAAGAAGAATGGATAAATAAGGCTGTGTGTGGATTTCAGGAATTTGAATAGAGCATCTCTCAAAGATAATTATCCACTGCCTAAGATGGACCACATCTTGCAGAAAGTGGTGGGAGCGTCCAGAATGTCAATGATGGATGGTTTTTCTGGTTATAATCAGGTAGCTGTGTTCCCAGAAGACCAGAAGAAAACTGCATTTACTACACCATGGGGAACCTTTATGTATGCCAGGATGCCATTCGGATTAATTAATGCGGGAGCCACTTTTCAGAGGGCAATGGACATAGCCTTTGTGGGAGAACAGGACAAGTTCTTGGTGGTTTATCTTGATGATATTACATTATTTTCAAAGAATGATGATGAACATATTGAGCATTTAAGGAGAACTTTTGAAAAATGCAGAAGGTATGGCCTATCCCTCAATCCTCAAAAATCTTTATTTGCATTAGATGAGGGAAAAATTTTAGGGCACATTGTAACAAAGGATGGTGTGAAAATAGACCCTAAAAGAGTTGAAGTAATAAACAACATTCCTTTGCCTAGGAATAAAAAGGAAGTACAGGTGTTTTTGGGCCGAATTAATTTCCTAAGAAGATTCATTCCTAACTACGCTGAGATAGTTAGGCATATAACAAATATGCTGAAAAAAGATAGTGAGGTAAAATGGTCCCAGGAGTCTAGAGATGCATTTACAAGGATAAAACAGGCATTTGCTGAAGCTCCTGTGTTAGCTGGACCAGATTACAGTAAGCCATTCATGATCTTTTCATTTGCTTCACCTCATACAATTGCTGGAGTATTATTACAGAAAAATGAAGAGGGATATGAACAGCCTATAGCTTTCTTCAGTCAAGTGCTTTATGATGCTGAATTGAAATACAATATATTGGAGAAGCAGGCATATGCCCTGGTAAAGTCCCTTAAAGCTTTTAGAGTATATGTTTTACAATCTCATATTACTGCATATGTCCCCACAGCTACTGTCAAAGACATTCTGGTACAGGGAGACAACGAAGGTAGAAGAGGAAGATGGATTGCAAAAATCCAGGAGTATGATTTGGATATAAGGCCTACTAAGTTGATCAAAGGACAGGGACTTGCCAAGATGTTAGCTGAATCAAATCATCAAGCTCTGGGCATTAATCTATCCATGATAGCGAATGAAGAATCTGAAGAAGAAGAAGAACAGCAAGGGCTGGAGATGGACACTCAAAAGATACATATGAAATATCTAACTAGTCCTTGGTATAAAGAAATAGTTGAATATCTTTTAACACTTAGCTGTCCTCCAAGTTGTGATAAGATAAAATACAGAGCTGTAAGGATGAAATCTCAGAAATATATAATTTCCAATGGACAACTCTATTGGAGAGACCCTCTAGGTATATTACTGTTATGCCTCACAGAAAATGAAGTGCAGAATGTAATGACAGAATTTCATGAAGGAATTTGTGGAGGACATTACAGTTGGAAGGCTACAACTCATAAAATCTTGAGGGCTGGTTTTTACTGGCCAAAACTGTACTCAGATGCTTTTGCTTGGGTCAGAGCATGTGACAAGTGCCAAAGATTTGCAGAAAGACAGAAATTAGCAGCTTTGCCCTTGATTCCTATTCATGTAAATGAACCATTTCAGAAATGGGGATTAGATTTTATAGGAGAAATACATCCCCCATCAAGTGGCCAATATAAATGGATACTAACAGCCACAGATTACTTCACGAAATGGGTGGAAGCCATACCTACAAGAAATGCTACAGATGCTATAATAATGAAGTTCATGGAGGAAAATATCATATCTAGGTTTGGCTGTCCCGCTAGAATTGTAACTGATAATGCACAAGCCTTTAAATCTGCCCGATTTGTGAATTTTTGTCAAAGATATAACATCATCCTGACTCATTCCACAGCATACTATCCACAGGGAAATGGTTTAGCGGAATCTTCTAATAAAACCCTGGTAAGAGCTCTGAAGAAAACAATAAGTGAAAATCAGAAGAATTGGGACTCTCAGTTAAAGTTTGCTCTATGGGCGAATAGAATAACCAGTAAAAGAGCAATAGGGAAATATCCCTATGAGCTGGTATATGGGAGAGCTACTGTGTTTCCTGTGCAATTGGCTTTTCCAGTGGCACGTTTTATGAAGGAGAATCAGGAGGAGCCAGATGACATGATCAGAAGGATTAATCAATTGATTGAATTGGAGCAAACACGGAATCAAGTAGATCAGAGATTAATAGAATACCAAGAGAAAATGAAAAACGTGTTTGATCAGGATGCAAAAGATAGAAAATTTCAAGTTGGAGACCTGGTTCTCAGATGGGATGTTCGCAGAGCAGAAAAGGGAAAACATGCTAAGTTCGATCTGCTGTGGTTTGGGCCATTCAAAATAGTGAAGCTGGGAAGAAACAACACTTTTTCTTTAGAAAACCTACAAGGTGATTTGTTGGATGCCCCGGTGAATGGCCAATTCCTCAAACCATACTTCCAATTCTGACCCAGGTTGGGAATGCCTGATTGTATTCTATTGTATATAAGTTGTTTTAGTTTTTATTTTTATGAAGATAAGGATGTCGGCAATTACCTGAAAAAAGAAGCACAGGGAGAATGGAAAACAGGATGAAATATTTAGTGGCCTGCGTGTTCTCGACATGCCCAAGGACGAACATGTCGTCCCCAGATGGAGCCGATGTTGTACATATTTGCTCCTGCATGTAAATTTTCGGCCTGCCACCTTTTCTAAATCTCTTTCAAACCTCCACCGTGGCTTGAATCCCGATGCTCCTGCTTAATAACGCCATCCCCGTTCAGAAAATACACTTGGCCAAAGTTTAAAACCCGCAATTTAAATTTATTAGACCAAAGCCCCAGGGCCTTAGCTCCTTTCCTGTCGTCATCACATGACCCGAGCCCGAAAACCACAAGTCAAAAGAAAAAGGGGCTTATCATTTTATGTTCGGGTGCAATGGTGGCCGTCCGATCGAAGTCAAATCAACAGAGTGGCAATCGTCCTGTGTGGAGGGCCCCGCGCGCAGAAAACCGGTGGTAACTCCCGCACCACTGTTATCGAAATGGCGGTATCTACCGCGGGGGCAGCGATTCCATAGAAAAAGCGTCGCGTGTCCTTGGTACGGGCCATAAAACCGCTTTCCCCACGCGTTAAAGTTTACACGATCGCCGGGCAGCGGAATTCGTTTGAACCGTCAGATCTAGCGATGTCAATCCAACGGTGGATATCCTCTAGAGTCGCCCACCCGTTATCTCGTGTCCGCTATGTCTTATAGCCCACCATCGTGCTTCTATCATTGATTCTCAGTCGTTGATCTGTGTTTGCAATCCGACGACCCAGGATACAGTCTCTTTCGTCCATTGACTCCGTTGCCACGTCAGTTCCCCATCTGTCCCTCGTACGTCCACGTGTCTCCGTCTCGTGCACCTGTAATATTCGTCCCCACCATATATATATATATATATATATATATATATATATATATATATACATGCTTATATTTTTTTTTATTTGCATTCGTCTTTCTTCACCACCACCTCCAAAATGTGTCCCGTAGAAAATTCGCATTTCATTTATTCTTCAAACCCCTCATCGCGTTTCCTCTGCCACCCTTCATAGTCCTGTTATCCGTTCGTGTCCATGATGTCACGCCCCTTTCTTGTGAGTCTAGTTTATCTAATGTTTTTGGGTTTTGCAGGTTCCGAGATGACAAGAGGCCTCGTAATTTATCGCCTCTATTGCAGAAGTTATAAAGCATGTTGAAGAACGGAATTTTTCTGGTTGAATTTAAAGAAGAAGCCGAGGGTAGGTGTGTGAACTGACCATCATTAAACAAAACGAAGATATGGACCTACAGAACCCTCCAGAGAATTTCACCCTACATTAAAGATCCAGGATTCAAATCCAAAGTTAAGGGCCGAGAGTACAGTACAGAATTGCAGATTATCTCAGGGTTCTTACGGCAGCAGATCCTACTTCCAGCGGAAGGCAGAGAACTGTATATATTTTATTATTTGTGTCTTTTATATATGGAGACTTTCATCTCCCAGCATTTATTTCTGTAGACAGATTGTAAAGTACAGTCATTTATAGTTAGTCATTCATAGAGTGGGCGCGATTGCTTTCCGCCATTTTATTCAAATTGAGTCATTAAATGTGCTCCATCTACCCGCTCCTCTAGAATTCTCTATCTTTTCTATAAAGGCCCGAAAAGAAGACATTGTAAGGGTTCCAGATCTCTATCAGCAAACTATGCAGTGAAAAGGCTTTTGTATACATTTTGTAATATTTCTGTATGAAGGTTCAGAGCCCGTAGGGTCTCAGTGAGGAGGAGTTATAACTGTAATGAGGATTCTGGTCTTTGGTATCTCACAGTATGTAATTTCTCTTATGTGTTAATACAATATCTCCTTTCATGCTATTTATCTTCTTGTATCATGCTCTAGAATGCGAGTGGCTCACTAGTTTGCAGTAAGGATTCATCCTTGTTGGTGCCTTTTATGGAATTAGTCAAGCGCTTTAAATAGGCCTAGTCATGGTATACTGTTCCATGTTCACCTCATCCATGTTTTCTGCTATATTAGTTGCATGAGGAGGGTGCTTTTAAAACGCCATTATCATATAAGGATTCATAAATTGGTATGCCCTTATGTGGTTCTGTTGTATATCTGGGTATCAGTATCGTGTTAACTAATATCTTCTTTATGTTTCCTCATTGCACTCACCTTCTGATATTTGATTTCTGTGATATATTATTTGAACTGGCCCTCTTTACAGTAAGCGGTCTCTTAACTGTCTGATGCCTTTGTATTGGAGTTTTACATGATGTTCCTACATTATTCTTATCTTTGTGTCAGCTTCTGAGAGAGTTTGGTCCCATTCAAAACTTATTTCCTTGTTTTACAAGAGATAGTAAGTGAGCTTTTGGATTGACAACCCAAGCTATATGAAGAGCTCCTTGCCATATTAAGATGTCCTAGGCACTGGTCTATGGAAACTCTAGACTGTCTCTAGGGGGGTGACAAAATCATCCAACGGCGGCGGAATCTATTTTTAGAATGCCGGTCTAGTAGATATGTGAATATTAGCTCTTAATAATATTTTGGACTCTAAACATTATCTTATCCTCTTGGAGCACTTCGATTAAGTGCACAGTGGCACATGCGGTGACATAAGGAATTACGGCCCCATTCACTGAGGGTTAAGTGGAGCTATTGCATGGAGACTTCAGTTAGAACTCATGTGTGAGGATTTGGTGGAGTTGATTGAGGAAGTTGAGTGGAGTTGTATTCAATTTAACTCGGTTAAACATAGTTGAGCTAGTTGTATCTAGTCCTAGCGATTGATACACACTAGTGAGAGTGGTGTGAATTAATTATTAATTAATTCACTAATTATTAACTCATAAATCAAGTAAGAATGCATCAGTTAGCAGTGCATGGACGATTTCGGTGGAGACCGGTGTGAGGTAGGTGAAAGAAACGGTGTGACTATCGATTTGTGACTATGCTAGTGCATGAGTTTGCACCACACATTGATGGAGATGCCAATGAGGATTGCGTGATAAACACCGGTGGATTCAAAATCATTCGGAGCCATTATTCATCTTGGATTGCGCGGTAGAGCGAGGAGCTAACGAGGTGGACGGTGGAGCATGTGTTTTGCTAGATGCGAGCTTGTGTGGTGTGTAACAATTGGAAATTGTAATGAGCTTGTGAGGAGTTTGTTACAATGATTGTTACATGATCTCTATCATTATAATATACGAGATAGTTGGGGGGTTTTCAACTTTAAGATTTCCCATAAATGTTTGTGTTTATATGTGTGATTGTTTATGGTTTTAATGTGCGCATGCGATTGTTTATATTTCCATAATTAATGATCAATAGTAGAAGAGGTTATGTATTATGCATGAAGCTCAAATAGTGTGTGATAATTATAATCTCGGTGAATAATTTATGACTATTCAAATTTCTACGAGTTGGCACTAAAGGAAAAGCTTCAGGAAAGATCAAGATGGAGGAGGAAAGAGAATACCAAAATACTTAATGATTCACTCAATTTAAGATGATCTTGGAAGTGTTGGTGTGACAATAGCCCGAGGATGACTTGGTGAGCCTAGCACTTCTAGGCCTTCCCAAGAGCTGGCATAGCTACTAGGACTTGATGAATGGGAGGGAGAAGTTGCAGTATGACAGTTATGGTTCGACTTGGTGTAGAAGAATAAGGCGGAGCACCAAAGACAAAGAATAATATTTTGCATTAGTGAGAAAAGGAAGAATGCCATGGGAAAGAAGTCCCTAGGTGAAGAGGGCAAGAGACCTTTTAAAGATAAAAGTGTTTTCATTGTCACAATTATGGGCACTATGCCATGAAATGTGCAATGAAGGCAAACAAGAAGGACCCTGCAATTACCTTGAGCATTGAAGCACTAGCTTCATAGTTTGATCTTAATTTTACTCACATTTCATGCATTTCGGCCCAGCGTATGGGATGCATGTAGTTTCGATAGCACTAGAGACGGAACCTCTTCCAAAGACAAATAATAATATTTACATTAGTGGAAGAAATAAATCCAAAGGAAAAGAAGTTTGAAGGCGAGAGGGCAAGAGGAACTTGTCCAGATAAAGTGTTTTCCAACGCTACATCCTTGAGTACGAAAAGCAAGAGTTAAGCGTAATTCGACATCACATGATAGCTTATAATGAAAACACTTGATCTTGGACAGAAGAAGAATGCGAAATTGCAACAACGGGTGAGCTCTATCTTCACAGTTCAAGTTTTATTTACTCTCATTGCATGCATATGCGATGTAATGGGATGCATGTGGTATCTTAGCCGAGCGGTGCCTCTTTCCTTATGAAGAGAATAGAGATCTTCGGTGACTTGGAGGAGAAGGACCTAAGAACATACGGTTTGTAGATGACGGAGGTATAGTGTGAATGACATAGGGGTACAATTACCTTTGGGAGGGATTGAGCTCCCTCTCAAGGTGACGAGATGTTTTGTTTTTGCAGGACTAAAGAATAATCTTGTTTACGTAGCGGTATTGGAAGATTGTGGTGATGATTTGATATTTATAAAGGGATGTTTTTCCTTAGACACACATCACCATGAAACAAGTGAAATAGATCGATGTTTGAGTCAATAAAATGTATTCTCTCGAGGTCGAAGATGCATGAAAAGCTTTGAGGAGAAAATCGAAGGTTAGAGACTTGGTGGTTGAGAGGGAGCATGAATTACCTCTCAACATGAAACCTTAGAAAGTTGTGGAGCAACCCACGGTGGAGAAGCGAGAGGAGACTAAGTGGAGGCATCCCGCAATCAAATACATCTAGGAGGGGGAATTTTGATCCAATTGGGGATCACATGCGGCCATACCTCCGGAGAGGTGAGGAAATGTGAATTCATAATCCCAAGAGAATAAATTTGGGTAGGGTCCATTAAGATGTATTGTCTCATGGATCATTACCTTGCTCGAGAGCCCACATTACATAGTATAAGAATGGATCGGTAGCATTTGATGCGATGTGAGATGTGAGAGTGAAAAATGTAAGATATTTGGAGAGAAGATCATACCTCACGACGATCTGAGATGCTTTATATCACAGTCGAGGAAAGAAATTCAAAGTTTTAATTAGATAACCAGGTGCGAGTAGCTAGTAGTAGTTATAGACTTAGAGATAGATGCATCATATTGATTCGTTTGGATGTTTTCAGGTTTGAGACATTATGATGGTAAACAACATAGAAAGTGTTTATATGTGTTGTAATATTCCAAAATGGGGGAGCAGGCAATATATGAACATAAAATTGGAAATAACGAGCGTAAATCAACTTATTAAAATTGGGAACCAATATGGAGACATAATATCATGTATTAAATCGAAAAATCCATACAAAATAGCGAGGCATGAATCATATACAATGAGGAAAGAAGCCTTCGATAAGCAATCACTCTGAATATGAGCTATGCTACAATAAAAAATGTCGAAACTACTACGAGCGCAGTTATAAGTACTGCGATATAGCAAAAGGGAATGTACAAAATATGTAGGGCTATTATATGCCTCAAAGATATGAAAATACGGATCTGAGCTTTACACAAACTCCCTCTGAGAACTTAGGAAAGGGGTTTTCAAAACTACACCTTTGAATAATATGGGATCTAAAGCCTAGGGCTGAAGATTCACTATAATGAAGCACATGAGTGTATAAGACAAAAATATTGTATATCTGATGTAGATCCCCTCAAATGCTCCCCCTAATGAAAGGATGAACCCCTCGATCCTGAAAACATTCCAAGGAGTCGAAAAGATCCCTCACTTGTGCCCTCAAAATAACGCAATTCAGTACAGGAAAAAAGAAGCGTAAATTATGGGAAATAATTTAACTAGTGCCAAAGATCTGAAATATGTCCAATATCCCTCCAAAATAATCTCCCCGAGGAAGGAATCCTTCTCCAATGAGAAACTAGCTCGAAAGTGGGTTTCTAAACCCTGCTGCTACAACACCCTTCAACACGACACAATATCCTACGAAACTACGTTGATGAAGAAGCTATAGCTTGGCCTAAAAACTTGAATGTGGAGATGAATAAATACTCTTCCAAGAGACCTCTCAAGGAAAGAGGTGGGATTACCGCTCGAGAACACCCGAGTGCTAAACATCACAACAATATCAACTAAGCAGTGAAGAATACGAAGTAGTGCAAGCAAGCCATATACAAAATAATAATCCAAAAACATAACCCCATATGGCTGCCATCCTCTTCCTTATATATATTACGATCTTCCTTGCCCTTGGCCCCTCCAATTAGTTTATTTCCTTCATGAAATAAATTTCCCTCCAAAACCGTGTTATTCCTCATTTTAGTCTCTCCCACTCCTCCATAACGGCGTTGTTGACTTGGTCAAAAGTTGGTGAATCAACATGATCCAACCTCTTGTTCACACTTGGGTGCTTTTGTTGCTTCTTAAAGGTCTCCTTTCACACTTGAAGTGTTTTTATTTCTTCCAAGCGGTTATGGGCCTCCCCACCCACTTATTCACTGCTAGTGATAAAGCAAACTATAATATTCCATTTAGATGAGGCTAAGAATTTTGGAATATTACGGTACTCCCCTCAAAATGTGCTTGTCCTAAAGCAAGCGTAAAGGTGGAGAAAAATTTCTCCCCTCCTCCACTTGTGGCCCTCCTCATCAATATTCCCCACCACTTGCTCAAAATAATCTGCAATAATCGCCCTCGAAGGTTCCTCCCAGTATGTAGAACCAAATGGCTCTCATCATGAGAAAGTGGAAGGTGTAAGTGGAAACCTTCTTGTTTTCCAATAGCCTCCTCAAGATAGAAGTGATGAAAAGTATAGAGGATCAAATTCCCAATGAGATACTCACATCTCCATGCTATCATCCAAATGAAATGAATCACCTTCCAACATGGTAATTCATAAGTTCCTCCAATTTTTCATGATATGCATAACCCAAGTGCTCGAAACAATCACATGGCCCACCTCATAAAGAAGCAATTGATCTACGTAGTGGCCATATCATCTCCCATGCTCCTCTTGAAGCATGAGGCATAAAAGGTGTGGGAAATTTCATTCCCCATGGACATCCAACCAATGTGTCTCTTCTCAAACATGTTTCAACAAAAGAAATAAGAACAAACATCGATTATGTGGAATCATATTAAAATCATGCTAGGTTGCCATATGTAATAAGGAGAAGGATAATGGTCCCTTATATGCAACAGGAGAATTTTACTCTCAACTGCATCAAAAGATGTATGATGTGTCAGCTGACCACTTGTTTTTTACGCCACGATCTCCTCACAATTTTGGAGAAGTGTGGTGTATGGTGCAAATTGAGCATACCTACTTGAGAGAAGATATCATCTCCCCAGACCTCCTAGGGAGCGTCCATCATCAATGCTGCATATGGCCTCATTAGACCATGAAGTATAGAAGGAATAATGCTCCCTTATTGGATCAATTTTTTACACATATATGGTTAAAGGAGTGCACATATGCATTATATAAATCATTATGCAACCAAAACGTTATCCCTTACCATATGCTTTGCTCATGCAAATGGAGTGGCTCATAGATAAATCCCCTCTCGTTCCCAAAGAGGAAAGAGGTGTTTTTGATAACTCCCCCAAATATTTATATATCTCCTCCATATCCACATGATCCATGCATCTCCTCAAATGCTGATATATCTCCTCTTGAAAGCCTTCCTAAGTGTACCTCTCCATGAGGTGTGGTATGCTCTCATAGAGAATAAGTGCGCGAGTGAAGAGAAAATATTCATGAAATTTGTAATGTATACTCCTTGAGATTTTAAGCTCTAGATAAGAATATCATACCATGATAGTAGATGACCTCATCTACGAGTGAATATCCCTCCTCGTGGATTTGGTCATGGAGAATATCATACAGAGTAAAAAGATCCTTGGAATAATCCACCATGAGTTGGGATTTCCAATATGGATCTATCCTCCATAGTAACTGATGTTGATAATCTATCACAAAGAACATATTTCATATGGCTGTCCTCCTCTTTGACATCTCCATGCCAAGGTACAAGTTTGAGGGCTGCTATCCTTCCCATGCTACTCCTTCCACAAGCGTAACTAAATGGGAGTGGGTAATGATGATGTCGGAGAATGTATCCTCCTTGAGTCTACCCAAGACTCTTAGCACTATATCAAGTCCTCCCCAATTTCTCATCCTCTAGAATCAATGGGTGGTGAAACCAAATGTGAAGCATCTCTCATCATCCCCTAATCCGTGGTCTCCCCCGGTGGAATGCCTCCATACAATGAGACATCAATATCAAGAGTAGACTATATATATGAATGGAAAACTTTTTTCCCTACCTCACTACACAAATCAGCCTCGCTCTTCTATGCATCAATCTTCTCGAAATAGATAGGGTGTGTGCTCCTAATCATATGATGTCGAATTCCTCCTCCCTCTACCTTCTCCTTTCATCCGCAAGGCTCTACAATATACCAATAGTGGCATATGTTGTTCATGGATCAGGCTCGATATCCATGATATGAAACTTTAGGACTTCTCTTGAAATGATACAAGAATTCCTCTCGTTGGAGCAATTTATCCATCTACCTCGCATGAGGTGCTATATATGCCTGATTTCACAAATAGCTTTTTCCTTCAAATCTTCTTCCTCTTCAATACGAATGGGAAACTTTTTCAATAAGAGGATCCTCTTTAAAAAAAGGATCTCCATGCCCTCTTGTACAAGAATATGAGATAGATATATTGTATATAGCAAGGTATTATGCAAGATGTTAGCCTCTTCAACAATTTTCTCAAGTGGAGTTGATTTTGTAGGTCCTTTCAACCTCAAGTAAATTTTAGTTTGTTTGGTTTCGTTTAGCTCCATCAAAGGTGTTTCGTAATGTTTTCCATCCAACCTTTCCAGCAAGTCTCCCAAAGAAATTTGCATAAGTAGATGTATGTATTTTTTAAAGAAAATGACTAAATATCCACCAAGCATAGGCCTTACCTTTCCAAAATGCAGCACTACAATTCTAGATGGCTTCATTCTCTAAAAATCGTGTTGCCGCAAATAGGTGTCTAGCTCCTCCACCCAAGCCCTAACTCAACATTTAGGTGAACCATCAAAAGTAGATATAAAGAATCTACCCACATCATGTTGTTGGTTCCTTTCCTCCTTGATCTTTCAAAAACTCTTGGAAGGTGATGTGATCTTGAATCTCTAATTTGAGATTCATACTTCGACGATAGTCACCAAGGGTCTCCTCCTTCGCACATCTCTCCTTCTCCACCTCTTGCTATGAGCATGTGCAAGGTAAAGCGTTGTAGATTTGATGGTGTAGCTGAATGCTCACACCCATAATGAGAAAATCTAGAGCTTTCTTCATGTATAAGCCTCTCTTGGAGAATTCTACATCTCTCCATTCTCATCCTCATGTCTCGCTAATGCACTACATAGTTTGAAGAAGAAGTTTTGAGAACTCCCGATAATGAATTTTTGCCTTCATCTCTTCTCGTATATTCTCCTTTCTATGAGAAGCTTCCTTAGATGACATAATGTCCGAAGTACACATGCTAAGCCAAGATTATGCTCTAATACCACCGTATTATTCCCAAAATGGGAAGCAACAATATATGAACATAAAACTTGTAAATAGCAATTTGAATCAACTCATTAAAGATTTGAGACCAATAGGAGACATAATATCGTGTATGAAATCGTAAAATCCATACAAAATAAAGGAGGCATGAATCATATACAATGAAGAAACAAGCCTCCCATAAGAAATCACTCCTAAATATGAACTCGTTGCTACAATACAAAATGCCGGAAGACTACTACAAAGATAGCTATAAGTACACCGTCGCAAAGGAAAATAAAAAATATTTAAGGCTGTTATATGCCTCAAAGATATGAAAAATATAGATCTAGGCTTTACACAAACTCCTACAAGAACCCTAAAGGGGTTTTTAGGAAATACATCCCGAATAAGATGGGATCTAAAGCCCATGGGCCAAGATTCACCGTAAATTGAAGCACATGAGTGTAGAAGGCTAAAATATTGTAGATATTATGTATATCCCTCAAAGGTCTCCCTAATGAAAAGGCTTCTAACCCTCAATCTCAAGAAAACATTCCAAAGGAGCCACAAGATTCCCACCGAAGCTGCCCTCCAAAATAACGCAATTCCCGCTGAAATAGCACTATAAATGATGGGAAATAAATACCTACTTCAAATATATAAAATATGTCCAATATCCTCCAAACTGATCTCCCAAGAGAAGGAATCCTTCCTCTCCCAATGAGAAACTATCTCATAAAGTGGCTTCTAAACCCTCCACCGCAACACTCCTTCAACACAACATAATATCCCGCAAAATCACACGCGATGAAGAATTTGTAGCTTGGCCTCGAAACCTAAAATGTGGAGATGAAGAAATACTCTTCCAAGAGACCTCTCAAAGAAAGAGGTGGGATTCCCGCCGGGAACACCCGATGCTAAATAGCACGCAATCTCAACTAAATAGTTGAAGAATGAAAGTAGTCTAAACACTCATATAGAAAATAATAATCCAAAACATAATCCCATATGTCACCAACCTCTTCTTATATAGATTATGAGCTTCCTTTCCTCGCACCACTCAATTAGGTTATTTCCTTCATGAAATCAATCTCCAAAACTGCGTTTATTCCTCATTTAATCTCCACTTCTCCATAATAACGCTTGTTGACTTGGTCAAAGCCGATCAATCAACATGATTCAACCCCCGTTCACACTTGGAGGTGCTTTATTTAGCTACTCAAAAGGTCTACTTTCACACTTGAAGTGTTTTTATTCCCCGCCAAGGAGATTTATGGGCCTCGCCTCCCACTTATTCACCTACCTAGTGATAGCAAACTATAATATTCCATTTAGCTAAAGGCTAAATTCTTGGAATATTACAAAAACGTTCCAAAGGTACCTGATTGGGATAGAGTTGATCTTTCTTTTGAGAGAGGGAGTGTTGAAATTGGCAATAAGAAATTTTGAAAATGGAATCCCAAAGAAGCTTCTAATTTATTTTCCATTTAAGTAAATTAGGAAGTAAATTGTAATTCGACATCACATGATAGCTTATATGTTAATCGAGTTGGGAAGACGAGTTAGCCTGGGCCAATTCGAGTTGGAGGTCAAACTAGATGCATGTAGGGTGTCTCCTACTTTTTAGGAGCCCGGTCGAGTTATTTCAGAGCCGTAATTAGTTAACTCAATTGTTTGAGTTAAAATCAGCTTTAACTAGTTCTAACTAAGATATGAGCTAGAGATAGGTCCACTTAATTAAATCCGATTTGATTCACATGCGTTGATCACTCGATAACTCGATAATTCACTATAATTACTTTTTTCGTGATGTCGGCCTAAGGAAGGCCCGGGGCTTGAGATTGGAGTTAAAGGGAAGATAACTATTAGTTGTATAATTAGAAATCAGACAGTCATGCATGAGGTCATCAGAAGCTCGATATATTACGCAATATATTGATGGAATTTCCTAATTAATAGGGGCTCAAGTATCCTATGAATGTGATATGATTGTCAAAGCAGAGGCAGTGAAGGCTAAATATCGGGACCAAACTTTCATAAATCATAGCAGACTGGGCAGAGACATTACCGTGAGATAGCAAAGGTTTCTCCGAAGGGAAATAACATTGTATTTTTTCATTCTTGACTTAATGAAATATACGAGATAGAAGGGTTTTTAGCTAAGGCTTTCCTCAAATAAAAATCTTTGTGTTGTATTTCGATTGAAATTATTTCTCTTTCTCATTCGTGTGAATGTGCGATCGTAATTGGTTTCCACAATTCTGTAGAATAGATTTAAGTATTTTGTTTTATCATATTACAATATTAGTTGAATCTATGTGGATTTGCCTACTATAGTTGCATCTTAATTGTTAATTCCATTCATTTGTTTAGTATTTACATGATATTGTAATCTCACCTGCATACCTATATGCCTCTCTTACCCTAGTCCTAACTAATCGATTCAAATTTATAACAATATATTCATCTTAACAATAAAAAAAAATTCTTACTTACATAGTTAGCTCCTTTAACAATAGAAACATCATTTTAACCTCACAATTTTAACTTACACAAAAACCTTTATTCTAATAAAAAAAAGGTCTAGGCACTTATTAAGTAGCGACTAAACTTTTCTATAAAACACTCGCACTAGGGAAAGGACCACACCACCCTTCCAATGAGAACGGTTATTAGTTCCAGGTTCTCCCCCAGGAGCTCTTAACCTTTTTTTGAGTCCCTAAAAATCGGTGCAACAAAATCGGGGAAAGCCATCCAGTCGTGTGGACTTAAAAATTATTCCTTATTTTGTTTAATATGGTGGCGCTCGGGATCGTGGATTTATGGGACCAATTTCCCAATGATATATAATTTGGTGGATGGGTGGTATTTTAATTGATTACAACTTGATAGATGGGGGTGATAACAAGCTTAAAGAAAATAAATATACTCTATCTATATCCCGGGATGAATTATATTTCTATGTGATTTAAAGAGATAATCTTTTAGTGAATGCAAATAAAGATTATAAAAACACTTAGAGATGAGAAAAAATTAAGATAATTGATTTAATTATATAGTTAATTAAATCAATTGAATAATCATATATCACATCTATTTTATTACATTTATTGATTGTGTATAAAAAATGACAAATGTCGAACATGTCAGTATGAATTAATGCTAGATTAGTGTTAAAAATATACATATAACAAAACACCATAAGAAGAATCAAAATTTTCTCATTTTGGAAACAAGTAAAATTAACATAAAAGATAAAAGTACCATATATATGCTAACTACGCATAATTTGAAAAATAGTATCTAGTCCAACCTTTTCTATTAAGAAAACATTAAGAGTACAAAAGTGTGACTTCTATAAAGTCTTATTTTCTAAAATTTCGGGACCCCTTATTAAAAAAGACATGTAGGGGGGTTTATATAATAAAATAAAGATTTCAAAAAATAGTGATTACATTAAAGATCGCGAGGAGGTTTAAAACAACTCTCCCTCAAATTAAGTGAAATTAAAAACATAAAAAGAATTTAGATGGGTGACTCACTTCAAGAGTGCACTTGTTGTCTCATTGGCCATTCATTCCTTCGGGTTGAAGGATGTTGAGCATAGAGTTGAACCTAAGGAGGTTGGCTCCTGGCTTTGATGCCATAATCGTGTCCTATATAAACCGTATCTAAAATTAGAAGCATCATGTAGGGAATAAGTATCTATTAGATAATCGGAACATTAGCCATTGGCTATGTGGCTTAACCAAATACTTCCAATACTTTTCTGGTCTAGCTTCTCCAATTTTCACGACGCTTTCCTCTTTTACCTTGGACATTTCCCCGACATTGTCTTATTAAATATTTAATAATAGGTAGAGAACCAGGAGGACATCTATCAATAATATTAGCGACGAATGAGATTACGGCTCAAAGCTCGAGCCACCAATGTTGTTCGTGACATCTCTCGCTTCCGCAAATTTCCCTTTCAACTTGTTTAAATTGTATGTCTCAATCAATAAATAAAATTTCCTTTTTTGGAATCTAAAATCCTGGGGACATATTAGCATTTTGTACTTTAGTAGTATCTTTCCAGGTGACATATTGTGACACTTTGTCATCGATCTCATCAAAGTTGATTCTTTGGTCCACTACTTGATTCATCAATGAATATTTTTTTCACATAATTCAATGATACTAGACAATTCTTGGAAAAAAACAACTTGTTGTTGGGTCAACGAGGGTATTCAATTCCCAATGCCTTCTTTTCCTAAATTCATCTACTTTGGGATTAGTATTTCAATTGCTCAACGGTAAGTTGCAATTGATGTATCCCGAGTATCCTTAGTACCAATTTCAGATTGGTGTTGCAACATTAATTGATCTAGGCTCTCTTGGATCTCGTGATACTTATACACAGTAATCTGTTGATTGACACTCTTCTTTTATGCTTGTAATTCTTGTTCCAATTAACAGGATTCTTTGATCCTTTTCCTTGACTAACTATTGAAATTCAGTGGCCTTTTTCTATAGCTGGCGGATGCATAGTGCTCCTGCAAATTGAGATCAAAGCGAGATAGATCCTAAGAAGGATCTACTTGCTAATATTTCCAAACTACTTCCATAGGGACATATCCGGGGGACAAGAATTTGAAACTATTATGTTATCCTCATTTTCCTCCCTACCTACTCATGATAGCTTTATATCTAGGACTATAAAATATATCTAAAGGAATTTCTTCAATTTTCAATACAATCTCTAAATTAGTAGGCCGGGATGAATTCCACGTGTTCTATGTTAACTCGATTTTTCAATTGACCCAACAACAAATGGGTTCCGACTTTTCTTTGAGGTGTTTCCATTTCTTGTCCACTATCAATGATCACCATTTCCTAGTCTCCTTGAATTTGTTAATTGAACTCCTTCCAAACATCATTTAAATCACTTTGAAATTGTAGATGTTTGTCTTGAGACTTTCCTATGAGACTTATCTTGTTCCATTTTTTCTAAGGTATTCCGGTATCCTTAGGTGGTTTTCTCCTTTTCCTGCTCTTTTTGTTGATGCTCCTTCACAGTGAGATGGGTTGGGATACCTCCAATATATTTAAAGGAATCCTTCCAATATTTTATTTTTATAATGTTCGAAATTTGAAAGCTACGATGGATTGAGGGTGTGATACTGCATAATAAGTGTCGAACGACTCAAAAAAGTCATCAAAATCATCATCTTCTATGCACAAATGGTCCGATTTTCTACTAGAGTTGTGAAATCATTGGCAACTTGGTTTGGGTCATATTGCTTGTTTGAAATTGTAAACAATTTCAAGTGTTGGATTTTATTGACCTCTAACCACTGCATGTTTTTAATTTTCTAACGCATATGACACCACAATGAATAGGAAAATAAGGTCACGAAGGTTTTCTTTGTTGAATCCTTCAAAAACATAGTCAATCCATTACCAACAATTCTGAGTAAGTGATTTCTCTTGCATAGAATATTATCTAGAACATTCAATGGTAATACATGTGGTCCATCCAAGCTTAGAAGACTACGACATAAGTAAACAATTCTTCATTGAACCATTTTCCAATGGAGGATAAGTCTTCTTGAGCTTCCTTGGATAATCTAGGGGGTCTTTTCATTAAATACAACTTGGAAAATAATGGGAGCATAACTCCTATGGCAAATTTTGTAGAAATGAGTTTCATATTTTAATTCCCATAAAATAATATGATATACATGAATGGGAATAGGGTCTTGGGTAGTCCATTTCAACCCACGGTTGAAAAAATGAGGTAAAACATACAACATCCACAATATAAGCACTCATGTTAAATGGGGGAAATATTTTGGATGAAACTAATGATTCTTTCTATATTCAAGAATATGGGTGGAGATTATATTGGAAAAAATGTTTCCCCAGGTCCATGATATAAGAATTTGTAGCGCGATTCCATGAGGGGAACCCATTCAGCTCGAGATTTTAGTGAGTATCGAGGGTTATCTGAATATTCTACACATCATTACATCAATATAACAATAGGGACTAGCAAGGGAATTAGTGGAATGCATACCCATTATCATCATTTTTATGATTTTTTGGGTTGTTCCTCCAATTACTTTATAGGATTCGACTTTAGTTCATTATCCTGGAAAATTGTGCTAGAAATTATTTATCGTGAACCTTCTACGAGTCTAGAATGTGGTATATTTTCTTCAAATCTTCAGACTTTTGAAAGATCCTATCACTGTTCCTCTCCTTGCTAAGAAATTTTTCTCTCCAATATTGAGATTATCGATGATCCATTTTACCATATCGGTTATGGTAACATTTTGGGGCATGAAGCAATCGCGATGTAGAAAATATTTGGTGACCTCTTCTCATAGAAGTTCTAGAATCAGGAAGCATCTCCATTAACTTATGTTCCAACCCCGTGGGGTTTATCATCTTCAAATAACCCATACATTGGTTCCTAGGAGGAAGAATCCACTCTTTGAAGTGCATGTCATGTCCAGTGAATAAGGGGAGCATCTTTGTTACCTCACTAGTAGTAGTGTAGGATTTTTAGGAACCATGAGTTTTTTTGGATTTCTTCGCGACCTTTTGACATTTTTTGAAGAGCTCTACTTATTTGGACTTTGCACAGCGAACAATCAATAATGATAAGTAGAAAATGGAAAATCGTGTTTACAAATAATAAAGTATTGTAATAATGGAAATAATGGGCGAATGAAACTTAGGCACGCGGGATAATAAAAAAATTCAATACTCTTGCGGGCCGAATAATTTTGGAGGCATGAGTTGGTAATCCGTTTAAGTTATGATATTAATGGAAAGCATGGGTTGATGTGCGTGCGTAATCATTCAAGCATTTAAACGAGATATTTTCACATCACGTAGACATTATTTGTGCGTGAACGTTTTTAGAATATTTATTAGCTACCTTTTACGCAGATTATGATCTGCGCAATCGTGATTTCGGTGGAAATGAACAAGAAAAAGTGGTCATGTAATGAGAGTGCAATTCGATGTAGTATATTGCATCGAGGAAATGTGAAGTATGGATTAAAGGTTGTCAGTGATAAAAACATGAAATGTGATTTGTGATTGATTACATGGCGATAGTGGGTCCCGCCGAATTTGTTTCTTCACGGAATATCATTCGGGGAAAAATATTTTTTCCTTTATTAGAGTGTTTTGTTGTCTTTCACATCGCAAATGTCGTTTAAAGTGGCTTTTTAGAAGTCAAATAACTTTTATGCGATCTTGCGATTTTTATTGTGATTTACTTTCATGTTTTCTTAACATTATTTTCTTAAGTGTATTTTAAATGAAACTCAATGTTTTTTTAACCCATTTCATTCATATTTATTTTTGAATTAACCACTTAGGGGTTTTATTCATTTCTAGTCTACAAAAAAATTAAAAGGGTCCCCATTATTTTTCTAAGGTAGCTATTCTAAAATAATAGGGGGTTGTTGAATAACACCTAACAATTGGCGATTCACTGGAAGAACTAGTTATCTCAAAAAAGAATCTCTTGGTATCTTTAAATAAGTAAAAATAACTAACGAAAAAAAATGTTTTCGCAAAAAAATTGAATGAATAAAATTACTGCGAATAAAAAATAACTCATAAAATTGCTAATCTTTGAGAAACTTTTCATAAATAAAACATCTTCATTCCTCTATATCAATCATCAAATAGTTTAAAATATAAAGTAGGTGTCTTTTTGTTACTTCGCCTTTTGATTTATTTATTTTTCATAGGTAGAGCCACTTGTTGCGCGGCGAGCGTTTATAGCCTCGACAAGGTTACTCTTTTAACCACTAATGATTCAAGTATCCCATCCATCTATTATTACAATATTTTTGAGATAAATCCTTAATCATATAATTTGTTTTTTCTTGTTCTTAAAAATTTATTATCCCTGGCTTGGATGCCCAGAAGTGATGATGCCATTCACTTGGATTTGTAATTGAATTGAACAAGCCGGCTCGTGATGAGACCCCTTGTCTTATAATTATTTAATAACCATAAGCTATTACAGCTGGTTTGATATGTGTAGTATTGGTAATGTCAACTTATTATTTACTTATGATCATGGTAAGCAGAGACTTTTTGATGAGACGTCTTATCATTTTAAGTTTTTTTATATTTTTGAATTACACTCTCAGAAAAAGCATAATCAATGGATGGGGAGAATCATTGACTCCTTAAGAGTTATGGATGGAAATTTAGAGTTAAATATGCTTAGTGACAATTAGTCTTTACTTTGTAAAATTGAACATTTTCCGACTCGATAATAGAGTAAAAATACTTTCACAAACTTTTGGTTTACAAAATTTATAATTTCAATGGAAAAAATAATTTAGAGTTATATAGTATTCGTCCAATTTTCTAAGTTTGCAATCATTTCCTTAAAAGAAAAAATTATTCTTCAAAATAAAAAGTCATAAAATGATTAAGAGGTGTTATGAAAAGCCAAAAGTATGTAATTAAAACATTATTCTTCTAAAAATATAAAAGTATGAGTATGGTACATTTATAAGAAATTTTCTTCTAAGAAAAGAATTTTTTTCAAAATATATTGTAACATGTAGTTTGATGGGCTAATTTTTCGTGATTTTTAAATGTTCCAAGCCACATTATTTGTATTTTGGTATGCTTTCCTTTTTTTTCCTCATGTGCCTTGTCCCACTTAAGAACCGTTGGTAAAAATACCGAGAGGGGGGGGTGGTTTGGTGGTGATTCAGATTTAGAGCCATCGAAAAGATCTTAAATTTTTTCTTACAAGGGGGGGGGGGGGAGAATCAGTATTTAGAGCTTACTGAAAATATTTTAACTTTTTCTTTAAAGAATTCCATACACATCTTTGATGAACCCAACTCACGTATACACGTGTATATAATAAAAGAAACTAGCGTATACTAATATAATCTTGCAGATTAGAAAAAATTTTCAGGAAAAATCTTTAACTCAATTTACTAGTCATGCATTTGTTAGATAATTAGTAAATATGTTTAGTAACAATAGTATAAATCATCACACAAGAGAAACACACATGAACACCAATATTGAAGGTGGAAACCCAATTCAGGAGAAAACAACCATTGCTGTCGTCTTTGTCTTCAATATTTATTATATGGAAAAATTTACAATATTGTACCTGATGTAGACTCATATTAGTACGTAGGATTCTACCGCAAAAGGTCGCAGAATCCCTCTCTCATTTTCCAAATTTACTACCGAAGGGAGCTAACCCCTTGAACTCATTTACCAAGCCACTCGAGGGGAGCTCAACCCCCCTATACAGAAATGGCTCAACTTTTTACCGCGTGAAGCTTACTTCCACACTGGTTAAGCCTAACTCTCGTAACCATCGTTTGCACCACGTTTCATCAATTTTCATATTGGATCAAACAACATCAACACAACTCTTCATAAACATCAACAACCATAAATTTTACCCAATACATCAACCAGAACAGTGAGATCAGTGTAACCAGAACTCTGAAATAACCCAGACTTCAGAATAAATATGCAGATACAAATTCAACCCCAAACATTCATCAACTTAAAATGCATATGCTTCGCTTCACTGAACCCACGTGTATACGCAATTTCCTTCACACCAACCTGCGTATAGCTCTGTGAACACTGTTTTTCAGAATGTAATCAGTCTCAGATCTAGATATGAGGCTTTCAGTTAGATATCTTTAGAAATGTAGAACCCTTCATTAGTTAGTCACCATCAACCATGTTTATTCTCTCATTGATCAGATTTGTACATAATCAACTTATCAGCATATACAGTATTCAAACAACCCAGATCTACAAGAAGGCCTCATTAATAGACAACAGAGATTTAGAAGGAATAACAGAAAAACCTCTGCAATAAGCTTCAGAAAACCCTAACTCCCATATGCGCCTTTTCTAAATAAAACTCGTGTATATACGTGCTTTTACTGAGACGAAATAGCATATATATCTTTAAATATAAACTTTGCAGAATGAACTAGATCCATAGAACTTACCCAGATTTCTTCACTTGACTTCAGAAAACTTACGCCAGGTCATAGATCTAATCATCTCTTCAATGGATCACACAAGAGCTTAGTCATTTCAGATCTAGAGATCCTAAACCATCATTGTATCCATGGGTGCATCATAGATTCAAATCTATCAATTAAAACAAAATTCATCCCATGCAGATATACCTTAGAGAAAATTATTCAGTAACAACCCTTACTCATGCACACTTTGCACTATGATCTTCTTCTCCTTATATAGATTTAGCCTTTACCAATATCATGAGTCAAATCCACACAACTACTGATGGTATTCTTGGAGGGAATCAAATAGATAATACAATTCTCAATACTATTGGCTAATACATTGGTAATGCCCCTTCGTATCATAATTTTAGATCACAAAAGGCATACGCGACTTAGATTGTTCGTATCCGCATGTATAAGCAATTTTTCTTCATAAAAACTACATATATACTAATTTTGAATGTATACGCGGGTTGCCTTCATAAAAGTAGCGTATACATTACCTCCATACGTGGGTTTCCTTCATCAAACCTATGTATACATTGAGAAATATTTCCTGTTTCATTTCTCTTGCACTTACTAGAATTCCTTTCTCTGTCACATCTGAACTGACATGTAGAAACATCAGTTTACATCTTTAACACATAGGTTTCTTATCAAAAGGAAACTCATAAAGTAGGTTTCCATCAAGAACAATTTCATCAAGTAGGTTTCCATCAAGGACAACATATTGCAACATATTTCCAACAATCTCCCCCTTTGGACTTGATGGCAACCATGATGGCGTTTGATCATCACAATAGATAGATACATTAATCATAACCATTATTCAAACACCAAAATACTCTCCCCCTTTGACATCATACATCAAGGGAAATAAGGTTTCTTCATGTAAAGATGAGCTATGAAGATCCTATGTAAGTCAATTAATTTACCATGCTCCCCCTGAGTTCATGTTGTATATTTAAACCAATTTTTCAATGAAGTACATGAATCAACTGAGTATGACCTTTCCTATCACCAAGGACTTATACTTACATTAATGATCCAACCAAGTGGAATTACAAATTTGACACAACTTCCCAACCAAGTGGGGTTACAATTTTAGATAATGTTATGGTCCCGTGATTTGGCAGATTGGCAAGCCAAATGACAAGGTAACATCAAACCAACTTTGGAGCCCAAGGACCTAGCCTTCCTGGACTCAGAGAGGGCTCTCTCTATTTGTGCAAAGGATGTAAACTTGTTTTCTTTCTATGTATCTGATTTTAGGCTAGTTGTTAAGTATGTTTTGGTTTGTTTTAGTTTTTTTAAGGGAGAACTGATCAAAGGATAACTAGATCAAAAGTTTGTCAGATCAACTGGGCTAAGGGGTCGATAAAGTCGAGACTATCTCAAATGGTGGACAAGGTATATTGCAGGGCCGATTTGGTCGAGATAAAATGGATTCTTTAGGTGGAGTGAAATGGGATGGACACTAAGTTTGTGAAAGACAAAGAAGTTTTAAGCACAAATAGTTTTACAGCAAACATCCATGTGGTAGGGCTAACCATTAATCACTATAAATGAAACTCAAACTGATAGATGCATAAAATAAACATTCAGGCGATACATAGAAGTATAAGACCCTCTAACTTTGGGAAAATCACCTTCAGACTTTTGGGAAAACAAATAAGTCAAACAAACAACTCAATCTATGAAGAGGGAACTCCTAAACATCATATTTTGAGCTATCGGGAACTTTGAACTAAGATTGCAGAGCATAGGCAAAGGGCAAGATCGAAACAAGACCTCTTTGGTTTAACTAGGACAATCAAATATTCAGAGAAAGGTTTCAGTGATGGGGTTTTGGATAGCTATGAGTAAGCAGGGCATACCGTGAATCATACTAGATAGCATACATAATAACCATTAATGAAATTGATAACAAGTTCTTAGGGTATCAAAGAGCAGTTAAGAATTCTTTGACATAACTAAGAAAGAAGAAAAACATAGAAGCTGTAATGAAATCAGGAAACTTGAGGTGCCTCCATGGGCATGTATCAAATCTATTCTTTACTGACCTACAGCAAGCAAGAAGCATGAAAACATGTATGATAAACTAAGGAAAACATACAGATAGGAACACTATACCATTTACCAAGCCAAGGAATCCAACAAACAGTCCTCTTCCACCATCCAAGACAAACAAGAAATCATCCACATCATGAGACAAAGTGTTTCTTCAAAGCTTGTAATATCATGTATTGCTCTATATCATCAAGTTCAGCCTGTTGATACAATGAAATCTCTTGGAATATATAGGCTAAAGAGAAATAAACTATCCAAGAGCATCTAGAAGGCCATTGGCCTATTACAAATATTTGATTTTGTCCTTGAGGCTTTGCAAAACCCAAGGCACAAAATATCTTTAAAAATATCTTAAAATGATAAAGAGGAAATAAAATTGACTTTTCATGACTGACAATGGCTAAAAAAGGCTTAACGCACATTTGGATGAGCATCTTCAGAAATCTGCCTTTTTTGCCAAAATGTTACAGGAACGTAGTAGGAGAAAATTGCCTGTCTTGTAGACCACTTTGGAGGGACCTCCCAATGTCGAAACGAGGCACAGGATGGCTCGTTGGAAATCCCTAGATGTCTAGTCTCTGGAACTACTTGATTTTTCCAAAACTAATCCCTAGAAGTATGTAAAAAGGTGGAATGAGTGGAAAAAACCAAAAAGTAGCCCTTGCTGATATGTGAGGCAGAAAGTTAAAAAAATCACTGTTTTTCGCCTCTTTGGGGGACCAAAACACCTCATTTGGATCTCAAAATTTGTGAGTAGCTGCCCCTAAATTTAGTCCATCCAAAAAAATGACTTTCATGAGCTGAGGATGCTCCTAGCACCCATGGAAACGCCTTGAAAAATGTGCAATTATGGCCAAAAAACACAAAAAACAAAATCATGTCAAAATTTGCTCAATTTTGGTGAGCAAGCCCCTTATGGGTTCTTAGAAGCATGTAAGGAAGATGAGGCCAAGATTTCAAGCCCTGATGTGCCTTTCTCCACTTTTTCTATAGGGAACCTCTTTCGGGCAACCTTGAGCTTTTCTTGAGGAAGTTTGAGCTTTCTTCGGGCAAATTGGTTCAAATTCTTGTAGTGCCTAGTAATCTTCTTTTGTAGACTCAAGTCTCTGTTAGATTTCTCTAATTTATCCTCCAAATGCTTGTTGTCCCTTTCAAGCCATGATTCTTTATCATTCTCTATTTCTTGGGCGAGCAATTGAGTGAGAGATAAGATCGAACAAGGTCTGCCTCTTCTTCCTTCTTTTTCTCCAAAGCTTTCTTGAGTCCCATAGTCCTAGGCCTCTTTCTCATTGGCTGCTCTTCTTGTTCAGTATCATAAAATTCGCCCATAAGCTCTTCAAGCTTGATTTGTGCTTTGTAGGCTTCCCTTTGGTATTTGAAAGCCCGGGCCTCATTAACTGCTATTTGACCACTCATTTGTTTGTTTTGCATCTGTAGAACATGTATGAGGTCCTTTGACCTTTCTAGATCAGCTTGTAGGTCATGAATTTTGGCTTCTCTATTTTGCAAAAGAGCCTCAAGAATTCTAGCTTCATCATCCCCATCATCACTGTCTATCTGTATGATGTCAAATTCCCTTTCCTTTTCATGACTACTCTCCTGTTGTTCCTCTTTTTCTTTCCCCTTGCCTTGGATAGACTTCTTGGTCCTCTTCCTCTTTGGCAATTCAAAAATACTCTTCTTAGGCAGTTTGCATCTACTTCTTAGCGCTCTTGTGACATTGCTAGTCACTATTGGAGTGATCTTCTTCTTTGCTGATCTAGTGTTTCTAGGCTTCACCACTTTTGGAGGAAGAGTCATGGCCCCTTTCCTAGGAGAGTTAGCTAGCACTGCTCTTGGCTGTGTTGAGGAGAAGAGAGAGG
>JAXQQM020060041.1:0-44146 GCA_034641835.2 Pinus albicaulis
GTCACTCCTATTAAGGGTTATTTTTGATGAGTTATATATATATATATGGATTATTGATCACTAGATTGAGGAATAAATTTTTTTATATATATGATTGTATTTCCTCTTTATGTTTATGTATGTCATAGTGATCACTATATTGGGTAACAATGTTTTATATCCACGGTTTATGTATGGAAGATTGACCCTTGGTTTGGGAAAATTGTTTTATGTAGTTGTATTTTCCCTTATGTGTGGTATATTTGATTATGTGTTTTATATGATTTTATGCATATGTCTCTCTTTTTGCATCTGACTTGTGTATCAGGTGTATGACATGGATGGAGAACCTGGATTGAGACACATAGACCCATGGATGCTCATGGTTATGTGGAAAAAAAATGGTTAAATTATGTTTTATGGATGATACATGACTTGCATGATTATATATATGTCTAACATTGTAATGAGCAGGATGTGGTAGGAGACCAGATCATTTTCCAACAAGGATAAATGACTGTGGAAGTCATTTCTTCAAAACCCAAATGATTGTGGAAGTCATGCACCATTCATGGTAAAATGTGGTTAAGTTAATTTCATTATGAAATTCATATGATTCATTTGATCTATGAGATTGTGATGTATGTAGGTCTTCAAACAAGGCCTTACCAATGAACCATCAAATGGGTAAAAGCTCACAATCAGTATCATAAGGAGAAACGTGGAGTCTCAAAGCACAGTAGATGAGAAAGAATGGAAATTAGGGCATGGAGTCCTAAATCCAAGAAATATAAAGACGTGGAGTCTTGTATATTTAGGGCGCGGAGTCCTAAATATTTAAAAAGATCAAGTTATGGAATCTTAGATCTTTGGAGTAGATCAGGGCGCGGAGTCCTTAATCTACTAAGGCACGGAGATGCATGAAATAGGGGTGTGGAATCCCTATTCTCAAAAGAAAAATACGACTCATGGATAAATCTCAATCTGACAATTTTGGAATGACTTTCGAAAAATAGAAAGTCATGTCTAGCATCTCAAGCATGACTTTCCAAAAATAGTAAATCTCCTTGCATAAATTAGTAATCAAGCACAGTTGAAGGAAATTAACTTAACTTATTTTTAATCAATCCTAATAGTTCAATATTGACTTAATCCTCAATATTATTAGTATTATCATTATCTTTTATGAGACTATGATATTTTATTTAGAAGGAATTACAAATTAATTTTATCCATTCAATCAATTCACACCTATCTCTTTCATGACTATCATGGCTCTATGTAACTCTCTCTATTTTAAATATTACATTGCACTCTCTTTTATGCACTCATCTAGGAATGGCATATTCCTCTTACACTCATTAATGATATGTCATAAAATATTCCTCTTACACTCATTAATGATATGTCATAAAATATTCCTCTTACACTCATTAAAGATATGTCATAAAATATTCCTCTTACACTCTCTTCAATGCATATGTTACACTCTCCTTAAATAAGGCATGCATACCTCTCCTTAATGGCATAAGTTACACTCCTCTAAATGGAATACAATGCATGCATATTACTCCTCCTTTATGACAAGAATTGGTTTCTCCTCCTATATATGAGTCTCATGTATTCTCACTTGGGGGGGAGGATGATGCCAAGAGTGGAAGAGACTTGAGGAAGGTTGTGAGAGATATGGAGAGTATCCAATTTCTTCCAAAGCAAATCTTGATTCCTTACTAATCTACTAAGTGTCTATTGAGGTTGAACATGAGTGGTATTTAGAGGAAGTGAAAACTACCTTCCTGAGTTGCCTTGCATCTCTCTCTCTCTACTGTTGTATTGTGATACTGGTTGTGAGCTTTTGCAACTCGAGGGTTCCAAGGGGAGAAGTTCTTCTTGGATATGGTTGGGAGGAAAACCGGGTGGTTCATGATGAGTTGGTAAGGGTATTGGCATTGGAGCATACTCTTCTTGGAGCTGGAGCATACATCCATCCTCTTCGAGTGTACAAATTCACTGTCAGGTATGTGGGTCAAATTATATTATGCATTTTTTTTAGTTTATTTCATAAGCTTTTGCTTGTTTGGTTGTTTTCTGAAACTTACATGTATATGAACTGTTGCACCAAATGTGAGGAAATTTAGTAACGATTGTTGAAGTATTTTATTGTATAATGTTGAGTCGATTGAAAGAAAGTCCTAATGGATGAATCCAGTAGGCTGTTATGAATTGGATAAAAATGTTTTAATGACTTAATTTCTATTCTCCTTCTCTTTCTACAGCTCTAGATAAGTTTTCATACCATGTGTTTGATAGAATTCATAAAAGAGATTTTAGGATTCTTGGGTAGTTGTTGTTTTCAAGAATCGCATATCTGGGCCTCCCTGTTGCGATTCAGCTCCACGTCAGGGGGTATCCATACCAATAGGCCATTTCACCCCATGTTTGATTCCAAAAATCAAGGTTTCAGACATCGATTCTCAAATCTGCTCTGTTTTGCAGATTTGCTGTTGCGTGTAGAAACGCCTGTTGTCTTGTTTTGCTGTTTGGTTCTTTTTATATTAGAACTGCCTAATAATTTATAGTGATAAATCTGATATAGGCTAACCACTTGGAAATTGTTTTTAAAAGTATAATTGGTTAATAATTTAAAATTTTAAATAACCTCATGGCAACTTGTTTTATGCCTGCCAACTATTTGTCAAAATTCCTCAATGGCTGTACCTTACAACATTGTGAGCTATGTTTGAAATTTTTAAATATTTATATTCATTGATATAGATTCAACAATGAATATGGCTGATAGCCTATTAATATCTTAAGTTCAATCATTGATACAACTTACAAAAAGAAGTCATGTAACTTTGGATTCATGTTAGCTAATTATTGGAAAACACCTTAAAGAGATAATGGTTGTAAGTGTTTGACAAAATGCCTCAATGGCTGTACATTTCATACTTGTAAATTGGTTTTCATAATGTTCAATGGCTGCATCTAATTACGTTTATGAACCGTCCATAAAACAAAAGTCTTAAGTTAATTTAAGATTTGCAATCAAGGTATTTCTAGTGTAATAACTCATTGAGTTAAAGGGTCTTGCTGAAAAGTCAAAATTGTAGTAAGTAATTTGTTGCAATATCAGCTCACATATGAATTCCTAATTATGGGATGCCAACTCTATATAATTTAAATTATCCTTTTAAGAAAATAATTCATAAGCATGTTATTATTCACTCTTGAACACATTTAATTACAACAGAATTAACAATTAGCTTATTGTAAATTGTGGTTCATAAAGTTTAACATTTATTCATCCCACTAAATCATTTATATTTTAAGGGTGATTTTAGTCTTGAGAAGCAAGTATTATGGTTGTATTTTTTTGGATCTTGATAAACCTTGAACTTTGTAGCTTTGAAGATAAGTTGGAAGAATTTAGGGTGTAGTGTAAAGGACACCAATAACTTCTATATATAAAAATAAATAAATAAATTTAAAAAAAAATAAAAAATTATCGCATTTTGATTTAATATAATATTTCTCTATAATAATTATGGTAGGTAAGGTGGGACCTTACATATGGTATCAGAGCCAGGTTCAAAACTCTAGGACCTAGGGCTTGCTTGCTAACAATCAAAGCTAAGTACTTTATTTACTTACTTGATCTTTTTTTTGTCAGGTTAAGTAATCATGGAAAGAGCATCAAGGAGGAGGAAGGAAGTCTCATCTCCACCTCCCCAAGCCAATGAATCTGGACAAATATCCATTAGGGAAGTAAGGGATATGATGTTATCTTTCCAAAAGATGACTGAAGTATTGATTAATAGGGTTGGGGGAAATCCTTCAGTGCCTGGTTCTTCATCTCAAGTAGAAAGGAAAGAAGTACCATCTGATGGAGATGTACATAGGGAGTTGGAAAAAGTTAAGCTTCCTATCTTTAAGGGCACCACAAAAGGGGAGGTAGCAGAAGCTTGGTTGGAAAACATGCGCCTATGTTTTGAGTTGCGGAACTATTCTAGCAACCAAAAGGCAAAGTTAGCTATTTACCAACTTAAGGAGAGTGCACTATTATGGTGGAGGAACTTAGAGTCCCAATTGGGGTACTCCATGTCTACCTTGACATGGGAACAATTTGAAGAGCAATTTCGAGCAAAGTACCTTTCTGCTGAATACTTGGAGAGGAAGTTGAATGAGTTCCATGATCTTAAGCAAGGAACTAAGACAATCCTTGAATATGAAGCACGATTCATGGAATTGCTTAGATATGCCACCCATCTAAATACCGAATCCCTCAAGGTAAACAAGTTTTTGTATGGGTTGAATCCTATCATAAAGGATAAGGTGCGCATTTTGAGGCCTACTACATTGCATGAGGTAGTGCAACAAGCAATTATAGCTGAGGAAGAATTGTTGGGCAACAAAGGCGAGGATAAAACCACAAATCTATCATTCCATGGGAAACATACTCGAAGGGGAGGCCAATATGTAAGACATAAGTCAGGTGGTTCACATCATCAGGGATTCCAAAAGAATCATACTTTTAATAAACAAGGAAATAATTCAAGGCATCAACTTCAACAAAGTAGTGCTTGCACTCAAGAAAAACCTAATAAAAGGGTCAAATTTATGAAAGCTGCTCCCATTAATGGATGTTGGACTTGTGGAGGACCTCATTATGAGAGAGATTGCCCTACAAAGAAGACTGAAGCAAAATCAAAGCAGGAACAAGCCATTGTTAGAGATATGGGTAGGGCCCATAGGATTCATGCAGTGTTGCAGAATCGCCAAGTCGAGCATCAATCTACTATACTTGAAGCATCTGGTAAGCTAAATGGTATGGATGTTACTATTTTGATTGATCCCGGTGCAACTGAAATTTTTATTTCTCATAATGCCTTATTGAAATGTAAATTAGTGGCAATAGAGCAAGATGATTTCAATCAGGTTGAGATGGCTTCAGGACGATCTCAAAAGGTTGTCTGCTTAGTGAAAGAGTGCCCTTTAGACCTAGGAGTGTGTGTCACACATGTGAATCTTTATGTGACGCCACATGGTCACTATGATGTGATAATTGGGATGGACTGGCTTGAATCTCGCTGGGCTGTGCTCGATTGTCGAAGCAAAACCCTTCAATTTTTGAGTGATGAGGGTCAATCTAGGGTTCTCCATGGAAAAAGAAGACCTGTTTCCTTAAGACTTATCTCATTCTTGCAGGTGAAGCAAAATCTTAGAAAAAAATGTCAAATGTATGTTGTAATGACCTTAAATGAGGGAGAGCTTTCGTCCTTTGAACAATATCCTTTCCTTTCAGAATTCTCTGATGTCTTTCCAGAGGATTTTCCTGGTTTACCTCCAAAGCGTGAGATAGACTTCTCCATTGAGCTTAAGCCTTGTACTGAACCTATATCCAAAGCTCCCTACCGAATGTCTATTGTTGAACTTCGTGAGTTGCAAGTGCAACTTCAAGAGTTATTGGATCGGGGTATGATTAGACCTAGTGTTTCACCTTGGGGAGCTCCTGTGATATTTGTAAAGAAGAAGGATGGATCCCTTCGGCTCTGTGTTGATTACAGGCAATTGAATCGAGTAACTATTCGAAATCAATATCCTTTGCCTCGCATTGATGATCTATTTGATCAAATGAAGGGAGCCACTGTATTCTCCAAGATCGATCTTCGATCAGGATATCATCAGCTTAGAGTTAAAGAAGAGGATATTTCCAAAACTGCTTTTCAAACTCGTTTTGGTCATTATGAGTTCGTGGTTGTTCCCTTTGGGTTATCTAATGCCCCAGGAGTTTTTATGAGTCTGATGAATGGTGTATTTCGGAAGTACTTGGATAAATTTGTACAAGTGTTCCTTGATGACATCCTAATCTATTCAAATTCCCCCAAAGAGCATGAGCAACACCTAAGAGTGGTATTGCAATGCTTAAGAGAAAATAAGCTTTATGAAAAAATGTCCAAATGCTCTTTTTTTCAATCAAAGATCCATTATCTTGGACACATTATCTCCAGCGAAGGAATTTCAGTTGACCCAGCAAAGATCGAAGCAATTTCAGAATGGCCAACACCCTCTAATGCACATGAAGTGCGTAGTTTCATGGGTATGGCAGGATACTATCGGAGATTTGTTGAAGGGTTTTCAAAAATAGCCAGCCCAATCACTTCATTGCTTCGGAAGGGAGCGCGATTTAAGTGGGGGGATGAGTGTGAGCAAGCTTTTTCCAAGCTCAAGCAATGTTTGACTACAGCTCCAATACTGAAGGTTCCAGATATGGATAAACCATTCATTGTATGTACAGATGCGTCAAAAGATGGATTGGGTGCCATTTTATCACAAGAGGGTAGGGTGATTGCATATTCCTCTAGGAAGTTAAGGCCTCATGAAGAAAACTATGCAACCCATGATCTAGAACTAGCAGCCATAGTTCATGCCTTGCGACTTTGGCGACATTATCTGGTGGGAAAGAAATTTGAATTGAAAACAGATCATAGAGGTTTGCAACATATATTTACTCAAAGTGATCTTAATGGTAGACAAAGAAGGTGGTCAGAACTCCTAAGTGAATATGATTTTGACATAACTTACATCAAGGGTACATTGAACAAAGTAGCCGATGCACTTAGTCGAAGGCCACGCATATTTTCAGTAATTCCACTGAAGATTGATTTACGGGAGCGCATCTTGAGGGCACAAGATGTAGGTGATTGGTGTAAGGAGGTTAAAGTTTCTCTTTGTGGGGAGGAGGCTAAGAAAAGCAAGGTAGAAGGCTATTCTTGTGATGATGATGGAATGGTGAGATTTATGCAAAGAATTGTAGTTCCAGATCAAGATGGGCTTCGTGAGTTCATTTTGCAAGAAGCTCACCGTGCAGTATATATGGCTCACCCGGGAGTCCAAAAGATGTATGCTGATTTAAAGAAAATTTTCTTTTGGACAGGTATGAAGAAGGATGTAGCAAATTTTGTGGCAAAGTGTTTGGAATGTCAGCTAGTTAAAGCAGAGCATGGTCATCCAGCAGGATTGTTGCAGCCGCATAATATCCCTGAGTTCAAATGGGAAGAAATATCTATGGACTTTATTGTTGAATTACCTGAAACAACCAAAAGGCACAACTCCATTTTGGTGGTGGTGGATAAGCTTACTAAGAGTGCCCATTTTATACCTGTTAGAGATACTTACAAAGCAGCTGAAATAGCACAAGTATTTATAAAGGAGATCGTTAGACTTCATGGTTTTCCGAAGAAAATCATATCAGACAGGGGCTCTATATTCACAGGAAGATTTTGGACTAGTTTCCAGGGAGCTCTTCAGACACAATTAAATTTCAGTACAGCTTATCATCCAGAAACTGATGGTCAAACTGAAAGAGTAAATCAAGTGTTGGAGGACATGCTTAGAATGTATGTAATGGATCAACAATATAAGTGGGAAGATTATCTTCCTCTTGTGGAGTTTGCTTACAATAACAGTTATCACCGATCTCTTGGTATGGCCCCTTATGAGCTATTGTATGGAAGACCATGCAAAACACCTTTAAGTTGGGATAGATTAGAGGACAGAATCTCTGTAGGTCCTAAAATTCTTCAAGAAATGGAGGAATAGGTGTGTCGTATAAGACAAAGATTAAAGGAGGCACAGGATAGACAGAAGAGCTATGCTGATATGCATAGATTGGATCGTAGTTTTAAAGAGGGGGAATTTGTTTTTCTTCGAGTAAAACCTCAGAAAAGCTCTATTAGATTTGGGAAAGGATCTAAGCTCTCTCCTCATTTTGTTGGGCCTTTTGAGATCATCGAAAGGATAGGACCTGTGGCATATCGTCTTGCTCTACCACCAGTTCTTCATCGCATGCATGATGTATTTCATATTTTAGTGTTGCGTAAGTATGTTCATGACCCTTCTCACATTTTAGATTGGCATCAATTACAGGTAACAGGTGAGGGGACTCTGAAGGCAGAGCCAGTTTGCATTTTGGACCATCGCACTCGACAGCTCAGACGTCGTATGGTGGACCAAGTAAAGGTCCAATGGGACCCATACAGTCCTAGTTCTGCCACTTGGGAAGATGCATATTCTATGCGTCTAGAGTTTCCATTTTTGTTTAATAAAACTTCGAGCCAATTTTCCTCCAAGAGGAGGAGTATGTAGTGTCCTATTTTTTTCCTAGTATATTTTGTCACTCCTATTAAGGGTTATTTTTGATGAGTTATATATATACGGAATATTGATCACTAGATTGAGGAATAACATTTTATATATATATATGATTGTATTTCCTCTTTATGTTTATGTATGTCATAGTGATCACTATATTGGGTAACAATGTTTTATATCCATGGTTTATGTATGGAAGATTGACCCTTGGTTTGGGAAAAATGTTTTATGTAGTTGTATTTTCCCTTATGTGTGGTATATTTGATTATGTGTTTTATATGATGTTATGCATATGTCTCTCTTTTTGCATCTGACTTGTGTATCAGGTGTGTGACATGGATGGAGAACCTGGATTGAGACACATAGACCCATGGATGCTCATGGTTATATGGGGAAAAAAAAATGGTTAAATTATGTTTTATGGATGATACATGACTTGCATGATTATATATATGTCTAACATTGTAATGAGCAGGATGTGGTAGGGGACCATATCATCTTCCAACAAGGATAAATGACCGTGGAAGTCATTTCTTCAAAACCCAAATGACTGTGGAAGTCATGCACCATTCATGGTAAAATGTGGTTAAGTTAATTTCATTATTAAATTCATATGATTCATTTGATCTATGAGATTGTGATGTATGCAGGTCTTCAAACAAGGCCTTACCAATGAACCATCAAATGGGTAAAAGCTCACAATCAGTATCATAAGGAGAAACGTGGAGTTTCAAAGCACAGTAGATGAGAAAGCATGGAAATTAGGGCGTGGAGTCCTAAATCCAAGAAATATAAAGACGTGGAGTCTTGTATATTTAGGGCGCGGAGTCCTAAATATTTGAAAAGATCAAGTTATGGAATCTTAGATCTTTGGAGTAGATCAGGGCGCGGAGTCCTCAATCTACTAAGGCACGGAGATGCATGAAATAGGGGTGCGGAATCCCTATTCTCCGAAAGAAAAATACCACTCATGGATAAATCTCAATCTGGCACTTTTGGAATGACTTTCTAAAAATAGAAAGTCATGTCTAGCATCTCAAGCATGACTTTCCAAAAATAGTAAATCTCCTTGCATAAATTAGTAATCAAGCACAGTTGAAGGAAATTAACTTAACTTATCTTTAATCAATCCTAATAGTTCAATATTGACTTAATCCTCAATATTATTAGTATTATCATTATCTTTTATGAGACTATGATATTTTATTAAAAAGGAATTACAAATTAACTTTATCCATTCAATCAATTCACACCTATCTCTTTCATGACTATCATGGCTCTATGTAACTCTCTCTATTTTAAATATTACATTACACTCTCTTTTATGCACTCATTGAGGAATGGCATATTCCTCTTACACTCATTAATGATATGTCATAAAATATTCCTCTTACACTCATTAAAGATATGTCATAAAATATTCCTCTTACACTCTCTTTAATGCATATGTTACACTCTCCTTAAATAAGGCATGCATACCTCTCCTTAATGGCATAAGTTACACTCCTCTAAATGGAATACAATGCATGCATATTACTCCTCCTTTATGACAAGAATTGGTTTTCTCCTCCTATATATGAGTCTCATGTATTCTCACTTGGGAGGAAGAGGATGCCAAGAGTGGAAGAGAATTGAGGAAGGTTGTGAGAGATATGGAGAGTATCCAATTTCTTCCAAAGAAAATCTTGATTCCTTACTAATCTACTAAGTGTCTATTGAGGTTGAACATGAGTGGTATTTAGAGGAAGTGAAAACTACCTTCCTGAGTTGCCTTGCATCTCTCTCTCTCTCTCTACTGTTGTATTGTGATACTGGTTGTGAGCTTTTGCAGCTCGGGGGTTCCAAGGGGAGAAGTTCTTCTTGGATATGGTTGGGAGGAAAACCGAGTGGTTCATGATGAGTTGGTAAGGGTATTGGCATTGGAGCATACTCTTCTTGGAGCTGGAGCATACATCCATCCTCTTCGAGTGTACAAATTCACTATCAGGTATGTGGGTCAAATTATATTATGCATTTTTTTTAGTTTATTTCATAAGCTTTTGCTTGTTTGGTTGTTTTCTGAAACTTACATGTATATGAAGTGTTGCACCAAATGTGAGGAAATTTAGTAACGATTGTTGAAGTATTTTCTTGTATAATGTTGAGTCGATTGAAAGAAAGTCCTAATGGATGAATCCAGTAGGCTGTTATGAATTGGATAAAAATGTTTTAATGAATTAATTTCTATTCTCCTTCTCTTTCTACAGCTCTAGATAAGTTTTCATACCATGTGTTTGATAGAATTCATAAAAGAGATTTTAGGATTCTTGGGTAGTTGTTGTTTTCAAGAATCGCATTTCTGGGCCTCCCTGTTGTGATTCAGCTCCACTTCAGGGGGTATCCGTACCAATAGACCATTTCACCCCAAGTTTGATTCCAAAAATCAAGGTTTCGGACATCGATTCTCAAATCTGCTATGTTTTGCAGATTTGTTGTTGCGTGTAGAAACGTATGTTGTCTTGTTTTGCTGTTTGGTTCTTTTTATATTGGAACTGCCTGATAATTTATAGTTATGAATCTGATGTAGGCTAACCACTTGGAAATTGTTTTTAAAAGTATAATTGGTTAATAATTTAAAATTTTAAATAACCTCATGGCAACTTGTTTTATGACTACCAACTATTTGTCAAAATTCCTCAATGGTTGTACCTTACAACATTGTGAGCTATGTTTGAAATTTTTAAATATTTATATTCGTTGATATAGATTCAACAATGAATATGGCTGATAGCCTATTAATATCTTAAGTTCAATCATTGATACAACTTACAAAAAAAGAAGTCATGTAACTTTGGATTCATGTTAGCTAATTATTGTGAAAACACCTTAAAGAGATAATGGTTGTAAGTGTTTGAAAAAATGCCTCAATGGCTGTACATTTCATACTTGTAAATTGGTTTTCATAATGTTCAATGGTTGCATCTAATTACGTTTATAAACCGTCCATAAAACAAAAGGCTTAAGCTAATTTAAGATTTGCAATCAAGGTATTTCTAGTATAATAACTCATTGAGTTAAAGGGTCTTGCTGAAAATTCAAAATTGCAGCAAGTAATTTGTTGAAATATCAGCTCACATATGAATTTCTAATTATGGGATGCCAACTCTATATAATTTAAATTATCCTTTTAAGAAAATAATTCATAAGCATGTTATTAGTCACTCTTGAACACATTTAATTACAATAGAATTAACAATTAGCTTATTGTAAATTGCGGTTCATAAAGATTGACATTTATTCATCCCACTAAATCATTTATATTTTAAGGGTGATTTTAGTCTTGAGAAGCAAGTATTATGGTTGTATTTTTTTGGATCTTGATAAACCTTGAACTTTGTAGCTTTGAAGATAAGTTGGAAGAATTTAGGGTGTAGTGTAAAGGACACCAATAACTTCTATATATAAAAATAAATAAATAAATATAATAATAAAAAAAAATATCGCATTTTGATTTATATGAGATTTTAATAACTATATATATATATATATATAAAAAAAAAAATCGCATTTTGATTTAATATAATATTTCTCTATAATTATGGTGGTAAGGTGGGACCTTACACCAACGCGATCACAGTGTTGGCATTTTACAATTTGTTATTGTTGTTGTGGAAGAGGAGAAGGACCTGGAACAGTTGAAGGTGAACTGTCATAAAGAAATCCCACACTTTGAAATTTTATGGGCTTGGAGTAGTTTGGAATATGAAAGGACGACTCCTTGTCATATCCAAGACCTGTTTTGTGCTTGTTGTGGACAAGCTCTTCCCAAGGTCTGATGATGGGCTTGGGAGGTGCATGCTACATTTCTGCATCTTTCTGCACATCTGCTCCTGAAATGGGTTTTGAATTTGGACCAACCTCAACTTTATATTCTTGCTGCTGATGGGAGTCCCTCTCAATTTTCTGAACAGAAACAGGTTCAGAATGATTACTCTGCTTCTGTAATTCCTCTTGTTGTAGCTGAGATTCAAGCTGCATAAACTCAATATTTTCATGTGCATCTTGTAAACATGTCTGAATATCTGTGAGAGTATCTTTTCTGATTTATAATGTGTCATGAGGAGTAGACAATATTAGAGTTTTTAATAATTCTAACAAATTAGTAAGTCTATCCATTTTGTCAACAACTCAATTTCAACAATACAATATTCTAGATGTCAATTTTGTGATTCTGTTGAGAATGGAAAATTTTGAACAATTTGCTGCTAGCCAAGATTCAGGTATTATAGAGTCAGAACCCACTAAGGTTCATAACTACAATAGCCAACACACTGTAAAAAACCATCAAGAAATTTATGAATTTTTTTCGTAAATACACATCTCCGCCATAAAACTAGTCAAATTTTATGTTCGCAAATGAATAACACTGTAATATGTGTTGTCCAAAAACTTGAAGGATGTATGACCCCTATGCTAATATCAATAAAATTTGTAGAGCTCATATATTTACTGGTGGAGCAAGCCGAGGACAAGGAGCATTGCTCAGTGGAGAGCTTTTTCCATGTGGGTGTGTCGAGGAGGTCATTGCTGAGGTTGAGATGGGTGTTCTATTGAATTTTCATATATTAACAGCCAATAACAACGATCTTATGTATAGAAACATATAGTGGCTATAAAATTAAATGGAGTTTAATTTTTCAAAGCCCTTATTTGATTCTCTGCGTCTTGGAGGAATGGGCTTCTCTGCCTTTCAAATTCAAGCTTATAACCTGAATCTCGGCCTTCAGTTTTAGCAACTCGGAGTGAATTTTTAGGCCCTCCTTCTAGAGCCAGGATTAGTTTCACTCCTTGGCTAGGCTCGACCACATGCTCATGCCCGGGCACCTGTAAGTTCACAATGAACACGAAAAACTTCATCGCTCTGCCTTCAGGGAGCCTGAATGGTCTGCTGGAGCTGGGAGATTGATATTATTTCATTTGTGGCAGCCATGAGGATCAGTGCATTTGGATGGGTATGGATAAATATCTAAGCATCACATATCTCTCATGTAGAGACCAGAAGATCCTGAGCGGAAGTCCTTACTTCGATACTCTCGGAAACTTGCTCCAAGCTCTCGCACAAAACCGCTACGACAAGCTGTCGAACAAAGGTTACGCTACAATACTTAGACAGTTAGCGTCGGGGGCTCACCCACTACCTCTAGCTATGCACACTACTTTATATCTTGAGGATACAATGATCTTCATCAAAGTAGAAATAAAAATAATATTGTTGAAGATGAGCTGGGGTGGATTTAAGAGAGAGCAAGCGATTGGCTTTCACTTCGCTCTCGGGAGCCAACCTCTAAGTCGAGTTGTAGGGTTGAGAAGGGGTTTGATTGAAATTGTTATTGGTATGAAGAGTATGGCAGCAAGGAATGAGTGCCGCAAATCTTGTGAAAAAATTCCTGTAGATATGGGCTTGATGCCCTGAATTGGCTCAAACGATGGCTCAATGAGAGCAAGCCGCAAGAGAGGAGCTTTATTGAAAAGGACTCAGGTTTGGAAATAGTTACCAATGTGCAGAGTGTAGAGCAAGGGTTTCGATGGAAAAGGTATGCCAACAGTCTCAATTGGGATCTGGGTACTTAACTTGCGAGTAAGGGTTTTCAAGTCATGCGGCCAAGATGCAAGTTCGATGATATTTAGTTCGATGATATTCAGTGGGGAGAAAAATGGAGTGTGAGGACTGCGTATGGAGGGGATTAACACTGGTGCAACACTCAAGTAGTAGCACATATTAACATGCAACAGCGGTGTATTATATACACAGTCATGAAACCATAATACAACACTTCAACACTATTAGCTCACTACCCCACAAAATTCGCACCACAGCTCGACTCCCACTATGATCGGTTCTCCTACAACAGTCTTGACAAAAACCCATTCAATGCACATCTGAAACGGAGGCAATGTTATAATGGAGTCGGTTATACAGTTTGTAACAATATGGACAAGGCATGGAAGGATGTTACGACCAGGGAGAGGTAACCGGTTTCCAAAATAGAATATTCTCTGACACACATAGAAACAACCCTACAATAATGGTAGGAAAATGACAGAGATGTAGGTAGAACACCCAGAGGATAAAGTCACCAGCAAAGACTGCACATTTCTATTTTGGAATGTAGAGAGCGCAGAGAGTGCAGCTAGAATTTAGCTGATTTGAGCAGGGCCAACAATCGCCCACTCTGATACCATGTTAAACACACACATGGTAAATGCAGAAACTAAACACACAAGGAGAAATATAAGCATGAGATGTATTACTATTAACAATAGATGTGCTTTTATAGTACATTATGTGACCCTTGGATTCATCTTCCAAGTGGTCTCTTGGACTCATTTTGTCCGTTCGCCTTCCACACCTACCCGTTGAGGATAGGTGTCCATATCTTATTCATATATATGTGTGTGTGTGTGTGTGTGTGTGTGTGTGTGTGTGTTTTAATTTATTCTATTGCATTCTCCATTGTTGCTATGAAATGTAACACGACTGATTAAATTTATTGATGATTAAATATTATAATGAAGAGATGTAAAATATGATGATATTATATAAAAAATTAATCCAAACATCACATTCAAATGCACTAATAAAAATTTAATTGATATGAATAATCTTATAAGATATGTGTCGTCTTTTGATGAATAATGAATTTTTAAAAATCACAATAATTATGATATGATATAACAAATTAATCCAAACATCACATTCAAATGCATTAATAAAGATTCAATTGATATGAATATTGTTATAAGATATGTGTTTGATGAATAATAAATTTTAAAAAATCACAATAACTGCACTGTCACAGGTCGATGTTTCTAAAAAATACAAAATGAACATCGGTGTGTGTCAGTTACTGTACACCAGTGAGTTTCTACGACCTATGGGTGCCACACAAATACCAATACCAATTATAACTCTCAGTGCATTTGTGCGATACTGCGCACCGGTGCGTTTATGTGAGACTACTCACCAGTGTGTTTGTACGACCTATGGGCACCACACAAATACCAATACGAATTAGAATAATCAATGTGTTTGTGTGATACTACACACCGATGCGTTTCTATAATACTATGAATCGGTGCGTTGACACGACGTATGGGAACCGCACAAATTCCAATAACAATTAGAATGGCCCGGTGCGTTGCATCACCTATAGTGCACCCGGTGCGGTTTTAGACCTTTATGGCCTGGTGCATGCACCTTCAACTGCCGCGAACCGACCGTCTAGATGATACGCACCGGTGCGTTTACACCTGAATAGTGCATTGATGAAAAAAACATTCGTAGTAACCTCCGACCTTCCAGTTTCTTTATTTGTGTTGAAATTCCGTTAGAAGCTCTGCCAAAACCTCCATTACCGAAAACAGATGTTGTAGAAAATGTTTATTTGAAAATTTTGGCCAATTTTATAACACTAAAAACCTCCTTTATAACCTCTGTTAGAGGGTCTTTTCCTTGTAGTGATCATCTCAGTGGTAGAATTTGAGAACAATATGAGGCATCCATGAGAAGGATAGTAATGACAAAGCGGATTTAGGATGAATTTTCTAACCCTCGCAAGTCACTGGCATTCCTTGCATACTAAAAATCAACCTCTTTTCCTCTTGGGAAGAACATATATCTAACGATCGAACTACAACAAAATAAATAAAATTGGAAAGGTTGAGTTTAATTTTATTTCATCAAGAACTATTATATCCTACAACATGCATCTAATCCATTTTCGAAGACATGATATTAACTTCTAAGGTGCATAAACTGAGCATTCAAGAGAATTACAATCCATAGCCTAGAAAATTCCAAAAAAACATAAACACATTCTTTTGGCTTGTTGTCAGAGACTCTTCAACCAGGCTTCCCACAAGAGAGGTGGGGATCATGCCTACAAGCACAATTTTTGCAATCTAATTTCTTCCTAAACAAGGAAATAAATACAACAAATTAAACAAGGACAAAAGAAAAATACATGATAGGTACTAAACCCTTTGGGTTTGGCCCTAACCCAAGGGTTTCATACCTTTAATTTAACTCAAAGGTAGACCAATAATGAACCTTTGATTAACAGAACCTTGCATGAACCTTGATACTCTCTGACTTTAAAATGGTGGGGCAGAGCATGTCGTCTTCTTTGGAAATCGTATAAGCTCTCAATCCCCAAAAACCTAAAGGTGTCCTCGAAATGGTGGATAGATTGTTCTTGTGTTTCCAGGTAACGAGGCATAAATTTGGGACCAATGGAGATGATGTTGTGGTTACTGATGACAACCTTGGGGCTCACTAAATTTTCTCTGATGTATAATGGCTCACTTTCTTCTTTGGTAATCACCTTATTTACTTCCTCAACCCTTGTTTCTTCATGTGTCAACCAAGAGGCCAGTCCAATCAGTTTCATATCCCCCAATCTTGAGTTGGGGTCCCAAAAATTCATGTTTGTGAGGATCATGTTGTGCATATATAATTCAACATATTTGGATCTATCCTTAATGCTTCTGGAAAACTTTAATGAACCTCCTATAATACTAGAATGGTAGAGAGCCATATTGTGCCAATGTTTTGATTTGGAATTGTAGCCACTACTCCTTGAGGAATATGGGATAGGACTTGGATGGTTTCCTACATTGGATGGCTTCCATGGACAAACTTTCCATGGTGGCAAGTTGTACCTTCTATTCCTGCAACTACTCTCTTAGCTTATTATTTTCTAGCTGTAGTTGCTCCTTCATGACTAATTACTTTAACCTTAAGTCATTCAATTATTTTCTCATCTGTTTCAAATTTTCCTCCATGAGGCCCACATTGTCTACCTTCTTGTATTTCAATTTGCATCCACCAGTGATCTATGCCTCTCTCTTTTTCTAGCTCAAAGAAGAGGGGAATTTCAAATTTTGGTACGTATAATTCTACTTCCCTAAATAAATTTGTAGTAGGACCCAAGTTTTATCTGTGGTTTGGGCACCTAGATTCCTTGGGGACCTGCTCCTTCCTATTGTGATGTGGTTTCCCTTTCCTGTAGCACTTTCTCTTGCTCTTGTAGAAAATATGTTCCTTCTTTTAGCAACCTTGTCTCTTGTTGTAGCACCTTTGTTTTCTCCTGAAACATGGTTGTTTGTGCTTTGGGTTGCTTAGATGTGAGTTCTCTGGTGGCTGGACTTCCTATGGGTGTCAAAGATTGTTTACCCTCTGCATTAAGGGAGGTGACCTCCTCACTTTTCCGTTCACGAAGTCCAAATTATTTTCCTTGGTTGGTTGATTAATCAATTTTTTTTGGGAATGTTGAAGGAGGTTGAGGTTTCCCTTGCTTGATCTTGGCGTTATTTATCCTCTTAAAGTACAAGGGGCCCTACTTAAGTTTCCTTCTCTTGGAATTGACAGGTGTGTTAAGGGTGGCCAAGCTAGAATCCACCTCTTGTTTAGTGTTCCTTGGTGAGAGGCTTATTTTCTTCCCCTGTTTTCTTATATTTTGAGATATAGAGGGTTCCTTAGAGTTATATTCTTTTTATTTTTGTTTTCCTCCTTATTCCTTGCTTCCTTCTTCCTCTATCTCTTCTCCTCCATTTTTCTATTTTTCCTCCTCTTCTTGCTCTTGCTTCCCTCCAACACTAGATTTTGGTGTCTCTTGTTCTTGTGTGGTGGAAAGGGCTTGTGTCTCAATGAAGGCCACCCTATCCGTGTCCACAAAGTCAGCCCACAAAACAGGGCTTCTGAGGTGGATTAAGGCATCCATTATAATGAGTCTTATGAGGTCATGATGAGAAATTTACTAGCACTTTACTTCCTTGACTCTCTGGATCATTTTGATTACAGAATGAAGGAGGAAATGTGGTACACTAAGCCTGTTTGGAATGCGAAATAGTGTTTAGAACCTTAGATCATATAGAAACCTAGATTGATAAGCATATACAACAATCAACCTCCCTTCACAAGATATGTACTTTAGGATGTTATAGGCTACTTCATCCCAAGGGTAGGGGAGGATTTCTCTTCTTACTCCATTTTTGTCTTCAACAAGCTTCTCTTTAGGGAGAAATATTTTTTTCTTGTTTGTGATGGCTATTGTCCTATTTTATTTGGCCCGTCGAGCTCCTAAGGGTATGGTGGTATCTCTACTAATGAAACATGCACTCATATGGATGACAATTCCCCTAACAATAGTGGTAGCACTATCCTCACCTTGAGAATGGAGAACCATGGAGAAATCATGTGTTACCTCATCATCATACCCCTTTCGAAGAACCCCATCCACTGGTGTCTCAGAAAAATGTATCTCACAAGAGGATGTTGATGAATTATATTGGTGTTTTTGGGCTCTCTTCAATTGAAACCTACCCCCATGGCTTCTCCTCTCGCTTCCTTAAACTATATGAAGGAAATTTTTGAAAGAATTTTCCCTGAGCAGTATGGGGTGTAGAGGTAGAATAGGGAATTTGATGCCTTTTTTAGTCAGAGAGGGAGAAGAACGATATCCCCTAATTCAATGAAAAACTAGCTCTGCTTTTTCTTTGCATCCCTTATGTGAGAAACTAATGTTTTTCAAAGGAAATTAGCTCTACAGGGCTTTGCTACAAGATGTATATAACATGCATAATTCACTTCAACAATTGTATGGAAAATGAGGAGAAAGGATGCCACTTACCCTTATTGGGATGAATTATTTATGTTTATGGGGGTTTAGAGGAAATTATCGACAATTTGGACCCTTTTGAACCTCTCAACCTAATCCTGTAGCACCTCCTCTCCTATCCTGTAGCAGTTTTGGTATTCCTGTAGCAGTAGTGCCTAATCCTATAACACATGAAAGCCAATCTGTAGCTATTTTGTAGAACCCTAGGAAGCCCCTGCTAACATATAGCTTGAAATTTGATGCCTTAATGAGCCTCTCTAACTGTTTTTATAATGAGCATCAGTACAACTGAAATCGAGCCTTATCCTTTTATTCCTTTTTGTGGCAACGGGATCGATGCACTTGGTGACCTGGCCTCTAGACACATTTCCTCTTTTAGTCATTATACCCACTCCTTGTAATGATCACCTCCCTTACTTCGAATTTTACACATTTTATGGGTGGTTTAGAAGAACGCAATATACTAATCGAAGGTGGCCAAGTTTACTGGCCACCTCCATACCATAAAAACTCTATCCTCGCTCATTAAAAACATTTTTTAACCACTATGCACATAGGGGAAGAGGTGATGGGTGTCATACCTGAGCCTACCTGTGATGCCGAGTTGTTGTAAATGCATCCATGTTGTTGCTGAACCAATGGTTGATCAAATTCTCTCTGAAGGTGCTATCTTCCATACTCTTGCTTGTGCATAGGTCCTCATTTAAACAAAACAATATGTTAACGTGTTTGACTGATGAAATCTCTCTTTCATACAAGTCTCTTCCAACGTTCAATCTATTTTTGTTGGAGTGGAATGGTGACCTTGCAGCTGCCTCTCATAGATGGTGTGACTTCCTCAAATTTTGAGGATGGCTTCTTGATGCTCCAGGGTGGCCAATTCCTCATTCAAGAGCTACAACATTCCTCTACCTATGGTTTTGTTAGATTTGTTCAGGCTTCTACATGATTGATCTCCTTCTTGCAACAATCACATAGTTTATTCTGAGACCTCATATTTCTTCATGAATTTCATTCATTGACTTGTATACAGCATGGTGATTCTATGTAAAGGAACAACAGATCTGATGTTGGTGATAGTTTGTGAAAAAGGGTGAAGGTAGAGTCTCCTTTTGTGTGTGTGTTTTATTATAAATAGAGGTGGAATATTTAGAAGGGATTTGGTTAAATGGAGTGGATGAGAGGTGAAGGAGGTTTTATGAACCTATCATATAATTTCCCAAGGGAAAACATTATTTTACCCCTTATCCTAAGCAGATATCAATCCTGTAGCAGTTCAGGTTGATTGTGTAGCAGTTCAGGACAATCTTGTAGTAGTTCAGGACAATCCTATAGTACTGCAGGATTGAGGAAGAATTGGGTGTAGTTCCTTGCTAGGTGATGGAGGGATGTAGGAAGGTGGTAGGGATATCGGTGACATGATGGAGGAAATTCAGTGGCTAGGTTAGGGAATGGAGAAATTTGTTGCGGACTCTGCTCCTTCAATTTTTGTCTCTTTGAATGTTGGAGTCCTGAAAAATAAATGTGCTAGCATAATTGATGTACAGAATCCGTTAAATTTGTGTGCTTCCTCCTAGTGTTTCATTTTTTCTATTCCTCTCTCTCTCTCTTTTTAAGACATGCAGATTGTCTCTGAAGAGGTTTTCAATTTGCAGGCCTGCCCTGGGTACCTCAAGGGAGGTTTTCGCATGGGGATCTTTTCATATATATATATATTTTCTTATCTTCTCTTTTTTTTTTCTCTTGGGTTTCCTCATAGAGGTTTTAAACCCTAGATTTGGCCTTAGATGCCTCATGGAGGTTTTCACCTAGGCCCTTTATTTTTTTCTCTAAACTTTCTCCCTTTTTTTGTTGGTCAGAAGCTTTGTTAACTGAGGGTTGTGACCCTCCCAATCACATTAAACTCCTTTCTAATTGAAATAATAAACTCCTCTTTGTACAAAGGTATTTTATACAACTTCAACCTATAAAAATTAACAAGCTAGGGGATACCTTCCTCATCAATTGTTCTAATTTGGTCAGACCCATTCTCATAAAAAAAATTCCACTAGTTAGGGGCCCAATCTCCCTCTTGAAAATTTCTCTCGCCTAATGTGTTTATCATGCCATATCTTCCTTTGTAGTTGGACTACCTTATTATGTAACATAGCCTGTAGTCTCAATCCATCTAGACCATTGATATGGTGCAACCTCTCCTATGGTGATGCAATGAGGTCTAAGTATAACTGACCTACCATCCTTAGGGTATTTTATTAAAATTAAATAGACAACAAGGCCTTGTTTCCATAGAATAATTCAAATGGGGTAAATCCAGTGGTGGTCTTATAGGTGGTATTGTAGGCCCAAGTGGATTATATAAGTTTGTCTGCCAAATCCTTTCTGTTGTTGCTAACAACCTTGGTCAAAGTGTTCTCCAAGCCTCTATTTGTGACCTCCACTTGCCCATATTCCTAAGGGTGATAGGCAGTGGGTTTCCTGTGCTTGATGTGGTGTTTCTTCATGATGTATTGAATTATTTTTTAGGTGAATTATGTCCCTTGATTAGTTACCGACTCCCTTGGAAAACCAAACTTGTAGAAGATGTTCTCTCTCAGAAATTCAACCACCTTCTACTTAGTGGTTCCATTCACTTATTTTTGGAACCAAAATAAATATTGAGCGGGGGGAGGGAGGGGGAGTGAATCAGTAATGATAAAAATTTCACAATAATCAAACTTTTCTCCAATAAATTAATCAATTCATTACTTAACAAATAATCATTAGATCTGAACATGTAACTTTAACTAGAATCAACACATGAGAGCCATATTCATAAGAAAGAAACATGCACAATGAAACACAATCATCACATCACATAGGAACACTTCATCTATGGTGGAAAACCCCCCTTCGGGGAAAAATCTACTCTTGTTGTTGCTATAGTGCTCAATATATTTTATTGTTTCTCAAGAAAATCATTACATAGAGAGTACAATATGGAAAAATATGAAAGGAACTATGATCTCCATCTCACGACTCTACAAACACCCATCTAATCAATGATCCTTTCCCAAAACTCATTGGACTCATGACTCTACATACACCCATCGGATTAATAAGCCTTGCCCAACACCCATTGGACTTATGAAGAATTTTTTTCTCATTCCTTGTTTTTCCGAAGCACCCACCCCACTTATCTATGTGGTTCACTTTTCATGCATTTTCAAACTGGAACCCTTGAGCTATTCAATATGAACATCACAACAAAAATATCTTAATAGCACATTATCAACACTCCCAATACAAAAACATCAATCACACGAATCAAACTCAAATCACACCCCTCTCTCACATTCTCAACTCACATGGCCTTAATACATTTTATGCAAATAAAATAGATGCAAAAACTCAATGATGCACTAATATCCATATAAAAAAATAAAACACTACTACATCCAATCTATCAAAATCATATTAGCAACACATATAAAACCAAATGAAAATTATTCCCCTCCAATCACAAATGCATTAGCAAACTCGAGTCTTCAACCATCCATACTTTGTTGCAACAAATTCACACTCTTCACCAATGGCTCTCCAAAACACTACGAAAATTTTCTCACACAAGAGAACCAACCAAATGAGCAACCATTCTCCACATATTTGTAGTTTTTGAAGATTATTAAATCAATTAATTACAATCATGTAGTGGATCTTTGTTCATAAGCTGAAAGTGGTTTAGTTCAATGCTTATTGAATCAATATGGCCACTAAATTCATTTAATAATGAATATTATCTTTCAACCATCATCTATAAGAACAATAACCTTTTTAATACCTTTACGTGAAGAGTATTGAACAAGAGACACTGAAAAATAAATAAACACCCGATGAGTGCGAGGAATACATAGAAATTCCTGTGGAAAACCTCAGTCGCTCCCACAACATAGGATCCATGCAAATGGAACTCCTCAGTCACTCTTGTAGGCCCGCATGCCAGCGATTGGAGCTTTTCATCCATTCCCATAGGCTTTCTCCATGCGACTGTGGCAGAGGATGAGTGAAAACAACTTTCCTTTTCTCGGAACTTGCTCAAACTTGTTCCACATGTTTATCATCATCAACAAGTCCTCAGGTAGCCGTTGTAGTCTCTATAATACTTTAGAAATACATTATAGCAACTTCATCGTCATCACAAGTCAAAATAGGTTGACTTTAATTCCATCCATCAGCTGCTCCAACACTCAAGCCATCAAACTTCACCACAACTACTCCAACATCTGGAACCCTCAATGATAGACCTTGTAATTTATCATACAAGCTAAGACAATCCACACACAGACACAAACATGACTTAACGGTCTCCAACACTATCAACAAGGTGTAGCATCTCCACAACCTGCCAAAGCATCAACATGCAAGAAAAATACCTGCACCAACATCTATAACCACTAAACGAAGGTCTGCAACCAATATAAAACCCATCATATGATATCAAAAACTCATGCCATTAGGTTGATATCAATTCCAACCATCAATAATTGCATCACAACATCAATTCCAATAATCTTCCCCTTTGGAATTGATGATAACCCTAACTGAACCATCCAAATAACCTCTAAAAAACTGAACTCCTAATCGTATCCCCATTTTACATCAATGGAAAAGGGACGAACATAAAACCATCAACACTCTATTGAACAACCAATTTAGGCTACATAGAAGATCAAGCAACAAACGCTCCCACTCCTTTATGAGTGAAAGACAAAAGGGCAGTAACAATCACTCATTTTATCCTGAAGCAACAACAACAATATCAAGCAATAACACCATATATATGAATAACAATGTCAACGCCCAAGTATAATAAATACACTATGGCTCTCAATACCAATAACATATATTAAAAAATAGTATAACCATCAACAACAACATATCATAAGAAACAACAACAAAAATAACCAACAACTCCATGATCACCATCATAAAGCAGGACTATGCTGCATCCATCAAAACGTAGAATTAAGTAATATAATATTATAACCTCTACCTGAATATCAAGAAACATCATGCCTCTAATCATCTAGAAACTATCATATGACACAAAATATATATACCATCAATACAACCTTGCTTTATCTGACAACAACACACATACATCATGAGAAATAATATGATCTGAAAAAAATAATGCAACAAAAGAATATGCAAGTAATCCTCAAATACAATCAACAAAAATAACCACGCAACCATGTTTCTAGAGAAAAACCTCATAAGCATAATATGTCCATCAACAAAATAAGGAATCTACAATAAAACTTCATCCACGCTCTCTTGATATCATATATGCACTAGCAAGCACAAATCCCATCATCATCAATAAACACATGCCGTAGTCATCAAGGTGAGATACTCATGAGCAAGATGCAACACTAGACACTTAGGTGCTTGGATCTTAACACAAGTTTGCATGCCATTGAAGAAGTGAAATATATTAACCCCATGACAATATGATATTAAAATAGGATACATGGATTCATGATAATGCAATCTAAGATACATGACTCATGTGCATACACATGTGATGGAGTCTTATCCATACTATAGCTAGAAACATAAGGACTTAGTAATGTGTTGAATGATGTAGCAATTTTCTTCAAACAACTCACAAAACCGACCAACAACTTCTAAACACACATGCATGTATCAATGACCCTTCCTCATGTGAGAAATGATTATCTAATGAAGTACACCAGAGAGGGTTTCAATGAGAGTAACATTACTCTCTCAAAATATCACCAAAATTTACATGGAATACATAATATCTTGTATGTCATAAGTGTTCTACATGAAAATCATAAATCCATATCAAACCCCCCCTAATAATATGCCATCTTTCAATCAAAAATTGTTGCTTGTGGCATAAAAAAAAATTATTGTGCATAATTAGAAAAATAATCCTGTCACAACATGGATGCAACTATCACCAATCATGTGACAACATGGTAAAATGATATGTAATGTATCAACATTGTAGAACTCCCCCTAGACTCATGCACTCTTCTTGTATGCCTCAAACTAAACTTGTGGACCTGGAATGAATAGATGCATGAGGATGGAATTTGCTCCTTTTAATCACATGCACCTATCAAGTTTGGCTTCTCTTGAATCCATATTCTACTATGCAAAACATCCTTTTTCAGAGAAGAACATTATTTTTGATGTCCTTTGAAGACCTAGTTCTTTGCAACTCATCTTTTCTCCTCCATACCTTCTCTATATTCAATGGTGGGCTTGCTATTTTTGTTGTTTTGGTACTATCATATCTGCGAGCTAGATATTTGTGGTCATATTTTCCACACTTCAAACAACGTTTATTAAAAAATTTCTGTTTTCTTGAAAAAAAATTATATTCTTTAGCATAATGACCATAATGATTGCAACAAAAACAATACCCATGAAATAAATGTTGATACCTTGTGCTTTGATTCCAGGGACGATGAACACTTGGATGCTTCCTTTTCTTCATGAACTGTTACATGTTATGATTATGATCTTCTTTTCTTTTCTTTTGCTGATAAACTCTTTTTTTCTTTGGCTTCTCTCAATGATGTTGCTTCCTAGATCCTTGATTTACTTTATAGGTGGTAGAATTGTGATTTCCTGCTACTTGGATATTTTCCACTTCCTATTTTTCTTTCACAAGGCATGATTATTCTTCAAAGCCCAATCCAATTTTAATAAGTGGAGATCTTTTACCAGTGATAATTTCATCCAAAATATTGGTGCTTTTCTCGAATTTTCGATAACGAGATAGCTGATTATTTTCATTTTCGAGCTCGCATCTAAGGAGGCTAGTTAAACTTCTAATATTTCACAATAGGCCTCCCGATATTGCAACTAATTTGATAATATCTCATTTTCCTTGATTACTTCAACATGATGTCCTTTTATACTAATGATGGGCATGCCATTACTCTCATGGTCACTCTCACTATCTCCTTGAGATAAAATTTGATCTACTAATGATATGAATGTGGAGTCATTTTTATCATTCTCTTTCTCTTCAAGCATGCAATGGGATTTTTCAATAATTTCATAATCTTGAATCCTTTATTTTCCATACAAACTATGCAGCTTGTCCATGATTTCTTTTGCAATCTTGTAGTGTCTCACTTTTGCTACATCATGACTTTACAATCCATTCAAAATTATCTTCTTGGCTTCCTCATTAAATTAATCTTGTGTACCATATTCAATTGAGATAAAAGTATTCACATCTAAATTTAAAAGATATGCTTCAAATTTTACTTTCCAAAGCATGTAATCATATCCATGTAGAAAGGGAACTACATCAACAACAAATCTTTCCCGGTTACCCATGATCTAACTTCCAATGGTGAACTTGCATTAGAAGGAACGATGCTCTAATGCCAATTGTTGGAACTAGGATCACTACTGAGAGGGGGGGTGAATCAATAGTGATAAAAATTTCACAACAATCCAACTTTTTCTCCAACAAATTAATCAATTCATTAGTTAACATGAACATGCAACTTCAACTAGAATTAGCACATGAGAGCCATAATCATAAGAAATAAACATGCACAATGAAACAAAATTATCACATCACATAGGAACACGGGATCTCTGGCATCAAACCCCCCTCTAGGGAAAAAACCACCCTTTTTGTTGTTGTGCTGCTCAATATATTTTATTATCTATCAAGAAAATCATTACATAGAGATTAGAATATGGAAAATATATGAAAGGAACTTTCATCTCCATCTCAAGACTCTAAAGACACTCATCTTATCAACAAGCCTTTCCCAACACCCATTGGACTCATGAATCTACAAACACCCATATGATGAACAAGTTTCGCCCAACACCCATTGGACTTATAAATAAATTTGTTCTCAATCCTTGTTCTGTCAAAGCACCCACGCCACTTCTCTATGTGGTTCACATTTGATGCATTTTGAAACTGAAACCCTTGATCTGCTCAACATGAACATCACAAAAAAAATATCTTCATAGCACATTATCAACACTCTCAATATAAAAACATCAATCATCTAAGCAAACTCAAATCACAACCCTCTCTCACATGGCCTCAATAAATTTTCTGCAAATAAAATAGATGCAGAAACTCAATGACGCAATAACAACCCTATAAAAATATGAAACACTATTGTAGCCAATATATCACAATCATATCAACAACACATACAAAACCAAATTAAAATTGCACCCGTACAATCACAAATGCATTAGAAAACTCTAGTCTTCATCCATGCATACTCTACTACAAGAAATTCACACTCCTTACCAATGTCTCTCCAAAACACTATGACAATTTTCTCACACAATAGAACCAACCAAATGAGCAACCTTTCACCACATATTTGTAGTTTTTGAAGATGATTAAATCAATTAATTCCAATCCTATAGTGGAGTTTTTTTCATATTCTGAAAGTGGCTTAGTTCAATGCTTCTTGACTCAATCTGGCCACTAAATTAATTTAATAATGAATATTCTCTTTCAACCATCATTTAGAAGCACAATAACCTTTTTATGACATTTACATGAAGAGTCACGAACAAAACATGTCGAAAAAACAAATAAAAACCTAATGAGTGCAAGGAATGTGAATAAATTCCCCTGAAAAACCCCAATCGCTCCCACAACATAGGATCCATGCGACTATAACTCCTCAATCGCCCCCATAGTCCTACATGCCAGCGATTGGAGATTTCCAGCCGCTACCATAGGCTTGGCTCCATGTGACTGTGGCAGAGGATGAGTGAAAAAAACTTTCCTTTGCTCAGAACTTTCTCAAACTTGCTCCATTGGTCGATCATCATCATTAAGTCCTCGGGTAGCCATTGTAGTCTCTACAACACTTCAATGATCCATTGTAGTAACTTAATCATAACCAAAATTCAAACTAGGTTGACTTGAATTCCATCCATCAGCTGCTCCAACATTCAAGCCATAAAACTTCACCAAAACGACTCCAACATCTACAACCATCAATGATAGACCTTGCAACTCATCATACAAGCTGATACCATCAAAAAACACACAAAAATATGACCCAACAGTCTCCAACATTGTAAAATAGGTGTAGCAGCTCCAAAATATGCCAAAGCATCAACATGCAAGAAAAATACATGCACCAACATATGTAACCACTGAACGAAGGTCTGCAACCAAAATACAACCCATCATATGATATCAACAACTCATGTCATCAGGTTTGCATCAATTCCAACCATCAATCATTGCATCACAACATCAACTCCAACAATTCTTTTTCTCTGACCCATTTAGTCATGTAATCAGTGCACACAATGATGTACTTATTTTGTCCTGATGGGGGATCAATGGCCCAAACAAAGTCCATGCCCCATTTCTCAAATGGTTTAAAAGTCACTTGAGGTTGCAGGGAAATTTTATCCTTAGGTGTGGGTATTCTCATCCTTTTTCACTGATCACATATGGTGGTGTACCTTCTTGCATCTTGATTAGAGTGGGCTACTGGTAACCAGCTTGTATAACTTTTAAGGTTGTCCTCCTAGAAGAAAAGTGGCCCCCACAAGATCCAACATAGCATGTTGAGAGGATGTCAAAGACCACCTCTTCCCTCACACATATTCTCAAAATATGATTTGGCCCCAACTATATAAGATGTCCCCCAATCCAAGTGAAAGGGGCACTCTTCCTAAAAATATTTCTCTTCTCCCTCAAGGATATATTAGGAGGGAACCTCCCAAAAACCAAGTAGTTTTATATATCAAAAAACCAATGAGATGGCACTAATATGACAAAGAGGTGATCATCTATAAGTTGATCATCTACCATCTTCTCATTTCCTACAGGAAAGGTCAGCCTTGACAAAAAATATGCAACCACATTCTCTTTTCTCGTTTTTTCAACAATAGTTAAATCTGATTATTTAAATAATAAAAAAACATCTAATTATCTCTGCACTAAAATCGGCTATCCCGACATTTTACTATGATTATGAGCTCATTATTACTCATACTTCCTCCTTTTGCAAGTCTAACATATCAGCTCCTCATGTCAAGCTTTCAAAATCAGAGAAAAGTTCCTAAAAATCCCCTAAATGTTGGTATTTCACTTTCTCTATTCATTACCTGCGGTCTCGCACCTAAAGTTCAGCTTTCCTGCGGAACCATACCGCACTTTCTTTGTGTTATGGGTGCGGACCTCTGTAAAATCCAAAAAGGCGAGAAAGTAAAGATAAAAAGTTAATTTCAGATGAATTCTAGAAGATTCTAGATGGGAATTTTTGGGAATGGATACGCTTTGAGAAGTTTCATGCATCCCTCACTTGATGGAGCTAACCCCTTGATGTAAGGAGCTAATCCCTTTGAAGGAGGATTCTATCCCTTCATATTTGGAACAAGAAACCTCCTCTTTTCCATTATAAAAAGAGGCCTTGGGTAGCCTCAAAGGGAGTTCAAGCTTAAGATATTTGAAGTTAAATGTTGTTGAGATTCAGACTCAGTTAACTAAGACTTTCTGTGAGGTTAAATCACTCATCTCTATCTGTCTTGGTTCAAAGAGTGCAATGCTTGTCAAATTAGAAGAGATTCCTACTTCGGACCCCGGGAAGACCTGCACGACATCAAGGCACAGGTTGTAAAGGTTTTCTTTATTTGAAGTTAATACAAATATACTCATTTCTCTCATTAAACTGTTTATTTATGGTTTATTTCATAAATTCCTTGATCATTATGATGAGTATGATTTATGATAATGTCTATACAGGTGCTATGTAATCTTTTTGCTTGTTTGTGACTGCAGATTCACGAGGAACGTTCTTTCAAGTGCACGGGAAGGACTTCAACGAGATCAAACAAGCGTTGGACATAAGGTAGGCCTTACACCTATATAGCATTTTTATGAATCTTATATACTTAGAGAGAGATTAGTATAATTGGCTGTTTGTTGCTAGTTACTTTTAGTACTAGAGAGATCGGTCTTGTCCGCAAGACGGATTAATCTACACAACAAAATGGTGACTCCACTGGGGAAGAACTTGTTGTTTTTGGTTCTCTTTTATTTTTGATTTGAGGAAACATTTTTTCCTGGTTTTTGATTGATACATATCTGTCTGGGTAATTTAGATTTTCCCTGTTTTTGAAAATTTAGAAATATTTTAAGTTTTTCTATAATTTTTCCTAGGATCGCACTCTGGCTTACTTTGACAGTGCGGGCAGGTTCGCACTTTCTGTAAAGAATACAGTGCGGGACCGCACCTGTCAATACTGGTTGCCTGCGGACCCCGTTAAAATTTTAGAAAATCTCTAGATTTCTTTCTCTAGTTTATTTTTATTTGGATTTAGCCTTTTGGTTTCTGCCCAGACTGATTATTGTTTCTGTCAAGAATTTTTTGTGAATGAACTCCAACAGTGTTGATGTTTTGATGATTTTCTAGAAGATTTTGCAGTTTGGATTGTTTTTCCGCTTGGTCTTTGTAGCGATTCAAACTTTTGACAATTTGCAGTATCTCAGATTACATTGATCTCTTTTTGTCTTTTGAATCCGACCTGATTGTGAAAACATCCTATATTGAGAAATTGAGCCTTTTGTTTCTTTGCGAATCTTCGAAAAAACTTGGTTGAAAGTTTTGAATTTCATTTTTATAAAAAAAAAAACATATTTTGAGTGTTTTTAATCTGTTTGTTATTCTAAACAAATAGACTCTTAGTTTGCTGAACAACTAAGGAAAAAATTCTTCAAAATCTTAAAGTTTTTACTCAATTTAGATTTTAGATCTAAAGATTAGATTTTGTAGTTTTGAGTAGTTTTAATTTTTGTAGCTTTCTTTCGAAGGAAAATTGTTTTGTAGCTTCTAGTTTGGAAAGGAAAAGGATTTTTCTTATGAGCTTTGATCATTTATCTCATTATTGAAAAGACAAAGTATTTTCTTTCAATCATTCTTCATGTTTAAAGAAGGAATTGTTTATTAAAAGAATTGCATTCTCCAACTCTTTCTTTAGATAGAAGTTCATTGAAAGAAAAAGAATTGATTATCATTCTAGGTGCATTTTAGTGTTTTTTGGAACTCGAGTCTTCACATCATCCAAAGTTTCATTTCCGCACCCATTGACTTAAGAAACAACTCATAAAAGTAACGCTTAATTAAAATTCATCTAGTAATCTTTTATTTCTAGGGCTCTTATCACCAACATAGCTTAGGCTAGTATCTTGGAGTAGGGAGTAATTAACTCTCCAAGATAGCTAAAACAAACAAGTAGACAAATCTTGTGGTAGGAAGAAATTCCAATTGTTGCATTTATGCTCTGGGAAGCTCCTCCTAAAGGAGTCAAGCATGAGATCATATCTGAACCAGTGGGGTAATCAATCCTTCCTCATTGGGAATGATAGAAGATATACACGTATTAAAAATGGTAAACCTCGGATAGACCATTGTCGAGGAGCCTGGGGTCACTTGTCGGTAAACCTTGGATTATTTCAAGGAGCCTTCAAGGGGATTGAGCTTTGTTACTCTGCCCTTGCGTGTGTGTTGGATCGTAGACTGTTCCCCCAGGTATATTTGTTTCTATTGGTAACCTTAGTGGCCATAATATATAGGATTCTTTCCTAAGGTGATGGTGGAGGGAAGATTCCACTGTACCTGGAACAGACGTCGGCTAGACTCACTTGGACTCTCTGGAGGGTTATCTTCACTCGAGATGGTATAGTGGAGAAACTTGCACCGGTCTGTTTCATTAAGCAGGTTGTCGGGGTAACTGTTCCAACCGCCCTTTTCGTGTTAAAATTATACTAAGTTGGATTTCATCACCAACTAGTGTTTTTAGTACGGAAAGTTACCTGTTTGTGTGTGGTTTGAACTCTTAGATTTTTAAGCGAATGATTCAATTGTTTGTTTCTTAGAGACTTTAGGTGTTTTCATTGAAATTTTTCTTTGTTTGCGTGTGATTAGATAATTTTTAATCGTGGCGGAATTGCCGAGACAATCCCGAAGAATACAAGGGAAACCCCCTGAATATTCACCAAGTCAACTTGAAGGGCTTCGTGCTCTGGTAGCATCCAGTAGTAGTAGAATTAGATCAACATAAATTGGAAGTTCATCTATAGTTATACATCCTGATCATCAAATACCTACAACATAATACATTCAAGAACCGATTTCAGTTTCTGAAGTTACTGAAAGTATTTCTCCTTCTGGTGAATTATCTGACGAACCTGAAATCTCTGAACCTGAAACTGAATCTTCTGCTTTGGAAACATCCTCAGGATTTATTACACCAACTTCTAGCGATCCAGGTTCACCTAGGGTAAGAAATATCATTACAGACAATCTTCCCTCTGGACTTATTTCTATTGAAGAACTTACTAATCCAGATGAAGACATATCTCTTCCCGACTCCCCTCAATCGTTAAATCTTAGGGAGCGTGAATCTATTTTCTACAGCCCCATTCGAACTAATCCTTGGTATCTCTCTTTAACGAACTTTTTAGAGAATCCGGGTCTTGCTTTTTATCCACCTCAAATTCCATTTCATCCTACACCCAGAGGTTATTATCCGTCATCTTTTATGGCTGGAGAGTCATCCATGTTTTCTCAAACGCCTGAATCATTTTTACATGGTGGTCCTTCTGTTCCTTCGGGATATCAGTCTTTGTCTGGTACTTTCTCGGGAGCAACTCCTCAACCCATCGAAAATGTGTTATCATCTGGTCTTGATGGACTTAAAATTGAAACGTCGAACGCAGAGCAAATTTTTATGATGTCTGGTAATATTCCAAATCCTCAAACTCAAGGCAGTCAGTTTCCTTCTGGGGGGCAACCTCAGGGAACTCAGTTACCGCCTAGGGGGCAACCTCAGGGTAGTCAATTACAGCCTGGGGGGAAACCTCAAGGTAGTCAGTTACCACCCGGGGCACAACCTCAAGGTAGATTTTTCCCAGGACAAACCGTGGAATCATATTATTTTGGGGGACAACCCCAAGGACAGTACATACCTCAGGGTTATCAACCTCAAGGACAGTACATTCCTCAAGGTCAACCCCAAGCACAATATGCTCCTCAGGGTCCTTATCAACCCCAGCCTCAGTACGCGCCTCAAGGTTATCAACCTCAAGGTCAGTACCCAAATCAAGGTTTCCAACAGCCTTCTGGTCAACCATCTATTCAAGGAGCTGGAAATTTACCACTTCCTAATCAACCCTACGTTCAACTAGGTTTTGGTCCTTACGTTCAACCTTCTATGGGACAATACCCCGGAACTATGGTGTGGGATCCATCCCAATATCAGCAACCTTTGCAGCCTAATGTGCAGTTGCCTTATCAATCTGGACAACCTTTGGTTTCTCGTCCAACCCAGCAACCTATTTAGCCAGCTATTCAAACTCCTGCACCTAGTTCAGTTCAACAGACTGGGCCTAGTACACCTCAGACTCCGCCTCAAACTGCTGCAACTACTGCAACGTCTGCTCAACCTGTCACACCTGTTTCTGGAGTATCTGTAGCACCGACTTCTTCTTTCCCTGTATCCGTGCAAATCCCACAAGTCTCTATACCTCAGTCAGGACCTTCCATTCAGACTACAGTTCAGATGCCTGCAGGAGAAGCTGGTACAAGTACAGTTGTTACAAGTCAACCTCAATTTACGTATCAACCGTACTAGGGACAGCCGCAATTCGGTCCCTATGTACAGAATCTGAACTATCAGTATCAACCATACCCTGGTTATACTCATCAACAACTTGAGTATGGTCCGGTTCATCCTGGTTTTCCGGGAGGTTACAGAATACATAATGCTAATCTGATTCCTAGTTATCCTGGGTATCCACCTCCTGGATCTGATTTGGCTTCTCAAGGTTTTCGTGACCCTAACTGCCAATTACCGTTTATCGCAACTTTGGACTTACCTGATTTGACGTGCCTTACGAATGATCCCATTTTTTATTATCAAAACTGGCCGCCAATGCCTCATAAGTTGCCCAATGATATACCAAAATTCGAAGGTAAGTCAGGAGAGGATCCATCGAATCATGTTATGACTTATCACCTTTGGTGTGCATCTAATTCAATCATTGATGATTCGATTCGCTTACGTCTTTTCCAAAGAACCCTTATAGGTCTTGCTGCCAAATGGTACATTGAGTTACCACACAACTCGTTTCATAATTTCAGTCAGTTAGCAACTGCTTTCTTGACTCATTTTCAGTTGCCTGTCAGATACGACAACGTCACAGAATTATTAACTTCGCTAAAACAATCTACGTCCACGTATATTTCTGATCATATTCATGAATGGCGACGTAGAAGATGTTTGGTGAAAGTTTATATTCCGGATCAAATTTTGGCAGAATGGTTTGTTAAATCATTGTTACCCAAGATCACTGAAGATGTAGCTAAGGCTGGTGTTGTTACTGAAGAGCAAGTAATTGCCCAAGCTCAGTACCTTGACCTTGTCTATACACAGTCAGGTACTTTACATGAGAAAATCCCAGACCTTCCGAAACAAGGTCAAATAGCTGCAGCTCCTTCAGGGTCTCATGCCGCTGACGGTATGATTGGTATAGTTAATTCTAAAAGCAAGAAGAAATCATCAAAGAATTCTTCTCCAATTATAACTTTACCTGATTCCCCCAAAGGAGAATCTTCTCCCGAAGTTTCTGCCGATATTCATGTCATTGAAACATCTACGACAAAATCAAAATCCGGTGGTAAAAAGAAGGGGAGGAACAAAAACAAAAAGAATTCGAAAGAGAAAACTGATAAAGATGAATCCAATGACGAAAAACATAAACCTCGCTATCCTTGTTTCATTTGTGAACAAGATCATTTCACGAAAGAATGTCCATATTGAGACGAAGTTATGAAATTCGTTAAAGGATCGCAACAACCTGCTGTCTTGAAGGATCCTTTTCCAATTCAAGATAGTAAGATGATTGGTTCTTCCTCGACTACTTTAGAAGAGCCTATTATGATGATGTCTCATGTAAGGATTGCGACGCGATCGCAAGATTACGGTTCTAAGAATCCCGTTGATGGAAAAGAAGGAGAGTCTTCTAATGCCAACGCATCAAATACAACTCCTCCTGTTTCTGGTCCGCTACAGATTGAGAAACAAAATCCAGACTTGATAATCAAACCGCCTGCTAAAGGTGTTCTTCGTAAATCAGCTTTCAATCCACATGCGAGAGCTGCTCAGAATTACAACATTGTTGAAGACTTAGCTATTTCTCCTTCAGCAATGTCGGCTTTGGAAGTGCTGCAATCATGTCCAGCACAACGTAAATTATTATTGTCTGCCATAGGAGCTGTCGATGTTCAGGATTCTAACCTTATAATCTTCGATTTAGAAAATAGTACACCTCGCCTACCTCATCAAATGGCTTTCCAGATTCCAGTGTTAGTAAAAAACAGACCAATCTTTCGGACTGTGATTGATGAGGGAGCTTCAACGTGTATTATGTCGATTCAGTGTTGGAAATCGCTTGGATCTCCTACACTTAACCAATCCCCGACAATTCTAAAGGCTTTTGATGGTCGAGGTTTTCAACCTTTTGGTATTTTGCAGGATTTACCCATAGGGGTCGAAGGTAAAATCGTTAATCTAGATGTGGAAGTGGTTGATGCCCCTCTAGATTACAACCTTCTTCTGGGTCGTAGTTGGTCCTATGCTATGACTGCTGTTGTCTCTTCGGTCTTTCGACTTATAAAATTCCCATATCAAGGAAAGATCATGACAATAGATCAGTTAACTTATTTTTCGTCCGACCCAGCCTCTACAGAAACAATCCAGCATGTTGGTAAAACGGCTATCCCTTATAAGGATGTTGGAGTAGGTTTGATTAAAGATTCTGGTTTACTAGGAACTTTTTCCTTTCCTCCTCCTAACGTATCGTCTTCTACTGCAAATATTCATATGATTTCATCAGACACTATTATGTTTGATGATCCTTGGATCATACCTTCCGAATCCGAGATAGATTCATTTGATGGCATGATGCCCTTGAGTCCATTTGAAATTGCGTATCAGGCTGTACAGTCACTTTCCAACCCCTCTTCAACCGAAATTGATCCAATGAATGGGATCCAAGAGGAATCACTATCTATATCTAGTTCAGTTACAACAACATTTCCTGAACTTGTTCATATGGATGAGCAAATTCGTGAATTTTTGTCTGTTGATGACTTACCATGGGAAGATCTACATCATCGATCTTCATTTTTACCCGAACTAGATCATTTTGAAAATGATTTCGCTTCAATTTTTACTGCTGAATATGTTAAAGAACCGCAGAATCCTTTGCAAAATCCTGATTCTGAGTTAAATTTGGAAAATATATCTCGAACGGTTCCCATTGACATTTCAGTAAAACCAGGAATAATTGAAAACATTCATATAGGTGCTTGTTGTACAGATGAAGAAATTCAGACTTATAAAGCCCTATTTCAAGAATTCCGTGATGTGTTTGCCTGGTCTTATGAAGAAATGCCAGGAATTGATCCATCGATCGTTGTTCATGAAATTAAGACTTACCCGGATGCTAAACCTGTTCGTCAACGATTACGTCAAATTCATCCTAGAAAAGCTGCTGCTATAAAAGCTGAAGTTGAAAAATTACTTCGAGTAGGATTCATTTATCCAATTCCCTTAACGGATTGGCTATCGAATATTGTTCCTGTGACTAAAAAACAAGGAACGATAAGAGTATGTATCGATTATAGGGATATTAATTGAGCGTGTCCAAAAGATAATTATCCAACTCCCTATATCGATCAAATAATAGATGATTGTGCTGGCAGTGAATTGTTTTCCTTCATGGATGGCTTTTCCGGCTACAATCAAATAAACATACTCGATGCTGATCAACCGAAAACAGCTTTTATTTGTCCATGGGGAACGTTTGCTTATTGTAAACTACCATTTGGACTAAAGAATGCTGGAGCAACTTTTCAACGGGCTATGTCTTATGCATTTCATGACATTAAGCACATTGTCGAGCCATATCTCGATGATTTACCTGCTCATTCATTACGTAGGGCCGACCATCCCACTCATTTACGAGCAATTTTTATGAGATGTAGGCATTATCGGATAAGGCTGAATTCGCATAAATGTGTTTTCTGCGTAGAATCGGGTCGATTACTGGGATTTGTTGTCTCGAAAGCAGGTATTCGCGTCGATCCATCGAAGGTCGAAGCCATCGTTAAATTTCCTCCTCCTTCGACTTTACGCCAACTCCAAAGTTTGCAGGGGAAAGAAAACTTTTTACGTAGATTTATTCCTAACTATGCCGAGCTTACAAAGGGTTTTACCCGGTTGTTGAATCCGAACATTCCGTTCTTTTGGGACGAGATTGCTGATCAATCTTTTGATGCACTTAAACACGCGTTGACCCATGCACCGTTATTGCATCCTCCCAACTACAACCAAGATTACATTTTGTACCTCGCTGCTTCTCATTCCACTATTGGGATGGTACTAGTTCAGGAAGATGAATCTCATAATGAACATGTGATTTATTATCTTAGTCGAAATCTGCATCCGACTGAAATCAAATACACACATGTGGAGAAATTGGCCTTGGCAGCTGTTCAAGCTGTCCAACGTTTTAGACATTACATCTTGTTACGTAAAACCACGGTAATTTCTGATTGCAACCCTATGATGTATATTTTGACCAAACAATTGCTAGGGGAAAATATTCCAAATGGATAGTTATCCTGCAGGAATTTGACTTGGAATTTGAAAAATCCAAGGCAAAGAAATCTTTGGTTTTTGCGGAACTGATGTGTGATTTCCCCTCTACTGATACTGAAACAGTGGCAGAAGAGTCCATTGCGGACGAATCTTTGTTTCTCATCAGTACACTTGATCCTTGGTATGGAGATATTATCGTTTATCTCCAAACCCAATCTTTTCGGCCTGACATCTCACGAACTCAGCGACGGAAAATACGCTTCCAATCCCAACAGTATAATATCATTGGTGATACACTTTATCGACGTGGAGCGGATTCTGTTTTCCGACGTTGTCTAACTCATGAAGAAGCTGAAAAGGTGTTAAATGACTGCCATTCTGGAGCATGTGGCGGTCATATGTCTGGGTATGCCACAGCCCAAAAGATACTGCGTGCAGGTTATTTCTGGCCAACGTTGTTCAAAGATTGCATTTATGCGGTTCGGAAATGCCACAACTGTCAAATTTTTTATCGGAAAATGCGCGCGCCACCCGCTCCTCTTCACCCTATAATTGTTGTTGGTCCTTTCGCGAAATGGGGTATCGATTTTATTACATGTAACCCTCACTCGGCCGGGGGGCATGCCTATATTATCTTAGCAATAGATTATTTTACAAAATGGGCCGAGGCGATGCCTACATTTTCAGCTGACGGCAAGACTGCTGCAACATTCGTATTTAATCACATAATTACTAGGTTCGGTGTTCCTCAAGCTATTATTACGGATCATGGAAGTCATTTTCGGAACGTCATGATGACTGAACTGACAGACCAGCTTGGCTTGCGCCACGACAGTTCCACTCCATATTATCCGCAAGCCAATGGTCTGGTTGAAGCCATTAACAAAGTTTTAGTCACCATGATTAAACGAATCATTGGTATTCACAAGAAGAATTGGCATTCCATGTTATTTTCAGCTCTTTGGGCATATCGAACCTCAGTCAAAACATCAACGGGTTTCACTCCTTTTCAACTAGTTTACGGTTTGGAAGCTGTGTTGCCGATTGAATGCGAAATACCGTCACTAAAATTAGCTGTAGAATTACTTCCAGCTACGTCTGAAGAGGAGAAACGTTTCTTGTACTTAGCCCAATTAGATGAGAATCGACGAAATGCTACAATAGCAAACGAGGCTCATGTTAAAAGGATAAAAGCTCAGTATGATAGAAATGTGACCCCTCGAATTTTTTCAGAAGGAGACCTAGTTTTACTTTATGATCAAGCTAACGACAAGCTAGGAGCTGGGAAATTCGTGCCTATGTGGCATGGTCCTTACATTGTTAAACGAAAGTTAGCAAAAGGGGCCTACGAGTTGATATATTTTGACGGTGTCCCTTTGGATAAACCCAGAAATGGGCTCTATCTAAAGCGATATTATGCTTAATGTGGTGTGGAGATTTTGTTAGTTTAGATTTCTTTATTGCTAGTGTGTTTTAGATTAGAAAAGTGTGCCTAGTTTAGAGAGTGTTTTTATCACTATCCCTGCTTATCTGAGTTTTACTCTTGATATTGCAGATGTCGACGTCTCTTCAAACCTACATTGGTTTTGCTGATGGTGCTTGTCGTAGTACACGGAACATTTCTTCCGCAGCCTGGGTTATCTATTCACCCTCTAACGAGTTAGTATCCATGCATGGGGTAAGCCTTGGTCAAACAACAAATAACATTGCCGAGTATAGTGCAGTGATTGAGTTATTGTCTGAATCCATATCATTTGGAATTCGGAGTTTGATTGTAAGGTTGGATTCTGAACTTGTTGTATTACATCTTAACAAGGTTTATACCATTAGAAATCCAGTATTGTTACGGTTGTTTTTGAGAGTTCGTCTCTTGGAACGTGAATTTGATTACATTGAATATCAGTATATTCCAAGACATTTAAATACATTAGCAGATTCAATTGCTTCTAGTATGATAAATAGACATTTGCAATAATCAAAAGCAGTAAAACAAACAACATTCACATATGTACACAGATAGCCGTCAAATAGTGATATATCATAGTATAGAGTGTTTTCAAAAAATATACATCGTCTTCGATCATAGGTTGGAAACACCTTATGATCGGAAAAAATGATAATACAAAAGTCAAAAATATGAGTCTACACGATCATCCCATCACTGATGGTGATCACGATAAGAAACCACTGCTCGGGCTACCCTACATAGGAACCTCCTAAAAGGTCCTGGAACTCCAATCACATATCTCTGCAGCCTGAGAGGAATGTCATCTATGCTGGTCTCTGGAATATCTAGAGTCAAACGCTCTAGATGATGCTCTAAATCAGTCAAAATCTCCACTGATTGGCCTGTTGGGGCTGGTGCGGGCGCAATTGGTTGTCTTCTTTCGTAAGGTTGGAGATGGGCTAGTCTTTGTGGACCCACATCTGTTTTCAAAAAACTTTTGATTATTAGTTTTCAAAGACGATAAAAAATTAAAAAAAATTAGAATTTAGCAAACGTTGAAAAATGATTATACCTGACTCATCCCACTGTTCCCCTGCTGGGAGAACCATCTCTCAGTCGCCGCGAAAATCTATCCCGGCATATGGAAAATCCTCTATCACAAAAATTTGGCGATCCAGCCAACGAAAATATGAAGGAGGAAATCGCACAATCTCAGTACCTCAATAGCATGACGAGCCATCAACGCGAACCAACGAACCATTCTCGGTTCTTGAGGTCGACCGGCATCAACATCAATACTCTGTGGAGCTAACATGGGGATCCTCTCCAGAGCAAAAGAAACAACAATGGATCCGTATCCAAAGTTATTCAGTTTCCCATTTTTTGCTCTGGTTAGTTGGCCTTTTACATTGGCCAACACAGCTTCACACCAGTTAAAGATGGTGCCGCGGAAACAGTCCACGGAAATACGCATTTGGGAACCAGTAGCTACATGAAGCACAACACTCCCACATAGTTTGGTAACAGTAAAAGAAATAACTTTCAATTCAGGACGGATGATGTGTTTTATGTCAATCTGTTTGTCCCGAGGATTTGCCCGGTCATTGCAGAATTCTAATTGGAGACTAGCAACAGACTGGCCACCTGGCCTAGTCCCAAACAAAGAAACTTGTTCGCCCCTCTTGGACAAACCAGTCAAGAAATATATATCCTCCAGCTCAATTTCGAGCCAGTGGCCACCAATGAAGAAGCACTGGTCCTGCACATTCCATCTGTTCACCAACCATGTCAAGAGTTCTACTTGTGCCCTCATGCCTGAGATGGCCCAAAATTTGTACAAGCCACATGCTTTTAAAGCCTGTTGTGTGGGCAAATGAAGTATTACGGCTTCATCCACTTCCTCGTGCTCACCTTCTCGCCAGATTAGCATCTTGTCAATCCTACAATACATAAAAAGGCAAGTTAGAATAGTCTTATTTGAAAATTTTTGGCAAACAAATGAGAAATGAATGTTTTAAAATCAACTGCGCGGGTACCGCACCTACGCTTTATACACAGTGCATAGATCCGCACGCATAATGTGTGCTGGGTGCGGAACCCACGACTTTTTCCTTATAGGAAAAAGTCGGGGTCCGCAGGTCACGTGTGTCCCACCTGCGGACCCCGCGGGTGAACTTTTAAACCATTTTTTGCCTCAAAAATGCAAACTAAAGCCTAAAAACAAATTTGAAACAGATGAAAAACAAGATTGAGAGGTTGTGGATTACCTGGGACTGACGGTTCTCGATTCCAATAATAGACTTCTGGGACTCAGAGTTCTTCTACATCAAAGCTAGCTACTGAACTCAATCTGTGAAATAGAACAAAAAGTCCTTTTGCAGTTTTTTTTTCAATGAATGAATTTTTAATTTATTTATTTTTCACTTTAAAAGGGTATCTTTGAAAGCATTTTTACTTATCTTAAACAGGCATGTGTAATGTTTTGAGTTTTTGTGCAGAAACAGGATTTTTCAGGTGAACTATCATTTTTCAACAAATAGCATACTTTTATCACTTTTTCGGACTCTTTCAAAAATTTTACGAAAAAGCGAAACCTTGGAGTCCTCTTTTAAGCCCTTTTCGGACTCTCTAAATATGAAAAGATTGCCGAGTACTTGACTATTCGAACTCGTTAAAGTAAATGAACAGTCGTCCCTTCAAGAAGTTTCATCTTTTTTAATAGACTTCTAATGGGACTATTTACGAAAAAGGTATACGTTGACTAACTACTACTACTGTAAGAAATTTCTTTATTATCATCCTTTTCGGGCCTCGAGAGACTAAATTTGTCCAAAGTACACCCACGGAGTTTTCTTAAGTTTTTCTTCTCACTCCCTAAAACTGAAAAACACCGAGTTTCTCCTATACTGGACTCGTTAAAACTTAACAGTAAAGGACCTGTTTAATTTTCAACAGGAACGAACCACTCCTTCTTAGGGTTCGAATTTTAAACTAAGTTGGACTCATCCGAAGGGTGAGCTTATAACCAAGAAAATGTTATCCTCCTCAAGCTTGTCAAAAATAAAGAGGTACTTGCCAGAAATGGTGGGGGAAAAAGAGAGAAAAATGGGTGTGTTTGTTGTATTTTAAATTTTTCGAAAATTCAGTCAACCACTCTTGAACACGACACTTTCATTCACCTGGGTTGGGAAATCCTTTGCCTAACAGTTAATCAAACCACATTGAAATTCTTCAGCCGGTTTCTGGGTATTAGCTTTGGGTCAATTGTTACCAAGCCATCTGCAGTGTCGTTATGTGTTCAAGAGAACAGTTCAAATAAACCATTCATCTACAAAATATCTGTCATCCATTATTGACCATCCCTGAGTCAGTCCTTGCCAATATATTTTCAAAACTTGATCTATGATTTCGTGTTGTGGGCTTGCCTACGACAGATCACTTTCTATCGACATCAACACATTATCTAGAAATTTGATCCAGAAATCGTCAGTACCTTGAAATCTGCATGCCTCAATGGCAGGTTTCTCGCCTTCGACGACAGGTTGCATCATTGACCTTCGATCGAATGATTCCGTGACATGTTCGACTTCAGCTCATTCATTCACATTTCATGGATTGTATTGAGTACTTTGAGAGCCATTGACATTACTGGTGGTTTCTCTCACACTTGTTAACAGTTCACATCATTGACTGGTAATCAAGTGGTTTCTACCATGTTCGACTTCAACACATTTATTCACATGGATAGAATTGTACTAGTTCGAGATGCGGAAATCAAGACCCTGGATCTAGTTTCCACCATCCAGGCTGCGAGGAATTTTGTTGTCATCTATACAGTAGACTATTTATAAACAGATGGCTGCGTCTATACCGTGTCTACATATATTTGTACTATGATGTATTCAAAATCATTCCTGTATCAGAACGATTTGAGTTAGTTTCTAGTTAGTTTTAATCTGAGTATGGGAATGCCTACCTCAGTGATGACATATATATGTATATATTTTGCATTGAATGTTTTTACAGGTTCCGATTGGGGTGTCCACAGGATGATCTTTGAAATGATAAAGTACTGCACTCTTCATATATGACAGACTTCAGCTTCATCTATTCCAGACTTTGCACTTTAGGGGGCAATTTGTTACACTAAAAATTGTCATCCTGACATTTTACTATGAGTATGAGCTCATTATTACTCATACTTCCTCCTTTTGCAAGTCTAACATATCAACTCCTCATGTCAAGCTTTCAAAATCAGAGAAAAGTTCCTAAAAATCCCCTAAACATTGGTATCGCACTTTCTCTATTCATTTCCTACGGTCCCGCACCTAAAGTTCAGCTTGCCTGCGAAACCATACCGCACGTTCCTTGTGTCATGGGTGCGGACCTCTGTAAAACTCAAAAAGGCGAGAAAGTAAAGATAAAAAGTTGATTTCAGATGAATTCTAGAAGATTCTAGATGGGAATTTTTGGGAATGGATACGCTTTGAGAAGGTTCATGCATCCCTCACTTGATGGAGCTAACCCCTTGATGTAAGGAGCTAATCCCTTTGAAGGAGGATTATATCCCTTCATATTTGGAACAAAAAACCTCCTCTTTTCCACTATAAAAAGAGGCCTTGGGTAGCCTCAAAGGGAGTTCAAGCTTTAAGATATTTGAGGTTAAATGCCGTTGAGATTCAGACTCAGTTAACTAAGACTTTCTGTGAGGTTAAATCACTCATCTCTATCCGTCTTGGTTCAAAGAGTGCAATGCTTGTCAAATTAGAAGAGATTCCTCGTCGTGGATCTTCCCGGGAAGACCCGTACCTACATCAAGGCAACAGGGTTAAAAGGCTTTATTTGAAGTTAATACAAATATACTCATTTCTCTCATTAAACTCGTTTATTTATGGTTTGTTTCATGAATTCCTCGACGACATGATGCTAATGATTTATGATAATGTCTATATTGTGTGCTATGTAATCTTTTTGTTTGTTTGTGACTGCAGCGCATTCACGAGGAACGTTCTTTCAAGTGCACGGGAAGGACTTCAACGAGATCAAACAAGCGCTGGACATAAGGTAGGCCTTACACCTATATAGCATTTTTATGAATCTTATATACTTAGAGAGAGATTAGTATAATTTGGCCGTTTTGCTGCTAGTTACTTTGTGTACTAGAGAGATCGGTCTCGTCCGCAAGACGGATTAATCTACACAACGT
>JAXQQM020067344.1:0-70899 GCA_034641835.2 Pinus albicaulis
GATACTAAGACCAGAAAGCTTTTCAAAAGCAGTGGTTAATCTTTGTCGAAAGTAAATATAGCTAAAGAATTCGGTAATATGGAAAGTAAAGAACTAAAATATTTTGGATGTTGACGTTGTTAACTTTAAATGTAAATGACTATATAGGTAAAATTATATGTAAAATGTTTTGAAAAGTTTTTCGAAATTACCATATGGCTATGATAATTTTTCTTCGCCATATTCAACTCTATGAAGTGTCAATTTCCATCGAATAAAGCCCGTCACTAACCAGTTACCCGGTTGTGGCGTGTGAGGTTAATTCCCCACGAATTCCACAATCCAGGAGCCACTATATACGTATATCAAATTTACTCACAGGTGCGAATTTCTTAGCGAGTCAAAATCCCATCACTAATTGCCAAAATCAGACTACGACAATAAAGCCAAAATCAGACTATGACAATAAAAATATTCTGAGACTCAAGTCAGTAACCTGGTCTAACCTAGGTTAAGTAGGGTTAACTTAATCAATCTTCCTTCACCCAGGCATCAATCCGCTTCTAAGTTTCAGTCATGATAATGCGGTTATTTTAGAATGTCATAGACTGGTTTCAATAAAAAGTGTCATTTATTCGAGGCACGGGATTTATATATGGACTGACCCAGCGGGGAGGCATGGTACACCTCAACCAAAATCAAAAGAAAAACAGAGATACCAAGAAAATCTATATAAAGACTTCACTAACTGCCAAAATAAGACTACTACAATTAAAAAAAAAATATTGTGAGACTCAAGTCCGTAACCTAATCTAACATAGGGTTAGGTTAATCAATCTTCCTTTAACCCAAGAATCAACCCGCTTCTAAGTTTGAGGCATGATAATGAGGTTATTTTAGAATGTTATAGATCGGGTTCAACAAATGCAATCATTCATGAAAATGTAAGTACGGTGAAATTCCGTGATTCATTGAAACCAAATTATATACGTAAATACTTTTAGTGCATATTCTACCGAAAATAAGACATTTCAGCACCGTGACTCATTTTATGCTGGAAAAAGAAAAACGCAATAAATTGTAGGTACCTACCTGAATTCTTAGATTGTGATTCTTTGGAATTTGTTGTTTTCATAGTACCATTGGAGCCAACCACATTTCTCCACGCAGAATTTGAACGCTCTCTTTGCTTCAAAGAAACGGAACTGAAAGATAAAAATATTAGAAAAACGATCACTCACCAACAATTTGTGGATGATACGCTCCTCATGGGCACTCCCATTGTCAAAGAAGCCTTTGCCTTCAGGGCCATTCTAGATGATTTTTCTCAGGCCTCGGGTTCCTCTGTTAACAACGCCAAGTCCAAACTCTTCTTCCTAAACACTTCCAATGCCATTCAAATTAACATCACCCGTATTCTTGGCTTCCAACTCAGCTACTTCCCCTCGAAATATTTATGTGTTCCCCTAACTGATAAACCCCTAGCTAGAGGCAACTGGGAATCCCTAGTCTCTAAGCTTCAAAAAAAAAATTCCAATTGGACCTTCTGCTCCCTTAACTTCCCAAGCAAACTTGTCCTAGTGCGTTCTGTTCTTCAAGCCATGCCTCAGTACCAATACTCCCATTGCGGCCCCCAGATCTATCTCTAACCAAATTAGAGAAATACAAAGAGATTTCCTTTGGAAGAGCAAGGCGAATAATGGAAAATGGGCCCTTGTTGCCTGGAGTAAACTCTGCAAGCCCAAAAAAGCTGGTGGTCTCAGTCTCAAGGACCCGGATCTCCTTGGTAAAGTCTTGGGAGAGAAAACTTGGTGGCATTGGATTACCAATCCTACCACATCCTAGGCTAAGCTATGGAAAGCCAAGTATGCTCCAACACATCATCATGACACCTTGATCAGACTCTGGAGCAATCTCAAATGTTCACCGATCTGGAACCAGGCTTGGGATAATAGAACTCTCATTCAAGACCACTATTTTTGGGAAGTGTGCAGTGGGGAGAATGCATTGCTCTGGGACAATGCATTCCTCAACACTGACATCTTCCTCCCCATCAGGTTGCAAATGGAGAGACTTAACAAAAAGGTTGTCAAAGACTTTAGGAAAATTCAGGACAACACGGATTGGTGAGTGTGGTTGGACCCCAATGAAATGGCTCAGAATAACCACCCCCAGTCTAGGGAAATTCTTGCAGAGGAGCTTAACAAGAGACAGATTCAAAAGGATACGGTGGAGCCGGATAAACTCAGATGGTTTTCCAACGCAGCAAGGCATTTCAATATCAAAGAGGCCTATAGTCTCCTCTTGGACCCTGACCCCATCCCTTTGGACAGCAAATGGAAAAGACTCTGGAAACAGAATCACTAGCCTAAAATTCCTCTTTTCCTCTAGCTCTTCATGCACCAAAAAATTCTGACTTGGGAAAATCTCCAAAAAAAAAGGCTTCGTAGGTCCGTCTATCTGCACTCTTTACAACTCCAACCCCGAAACTGCCAATCACTTACTCAACGAGTATCAATTTTCCTCCATCATTTTTTATTGGCTTTCCTTTGTCTTCAAGGCCTCGGATCGTGATCCCTCCTCCATCCTCATCTCCCTTGACCTCTAGCACACCTCCTTCTCTTCCCAGCTCCTCATTAATCTGGCATGGAACCTTCTCCCAGGCACAATGTGTTGGGCTCTCTGGAAAGAAAGGAATTCTCGAATCTTCAAAAACTTGGCTAACAAGGAAGAACAGATTCTTCACCTCATCAAGAAAAACCCGCGCGAATTTATTTCATAGCCAAGCTCCTGGACCCCTCCTCCCCCCCTACCAGGGAGGAATGCCTCATTATTTCCCTTCTCAATCTCTCTCCCCTCTTCCATCTCCCTCATCCCTCTACGTCCCTGGCCTCCCTGCCTAAGACTGTTTGGCACCCTCCTGATCCCAACATTATTAAACTCAACTATGACGGAGCTTCCAAGGATAATCCTAGCAATGCGGGTTTCAGAGGAGTCTTCCGCAACCACAAAGGCATGATTCTCTGGATCTACTATGGGAAAATTTATTACACCACCAACAATGCTGCTGAACTCCAGGCTCTGGCTCACGGGTTTGACATTGCCATACATCACAATTTTTGGCCCCTCCTGGTAGAAGGAGATTCTACCGTCGCTACCCAAGATTGTCAGAAAATCCAACAGGGGTGCAGTGTTCAGCAAGTCTCCGATTGTTGGCGCATCAACAAAATCCTACAAAAGATCAAGCACAATATTGACAATGCCAGAGGCATATCCTTCTCAGCAGTTAGGAGAAAGGCCAATAAGTTGGCGGGCTTCCTGGCAAACACCGGTGTTAGAGATTCCAACAAACTCACCTCAACTGACTGGGATTCCATAATGGTTCCAACTGTCAAAACATAATGTCTCCGCATTAGTGTTCTAGATTTGCAGCAGGTCGATCCGGCCTCTTCCTCGATCCCCCCTCCCAATCAATTTTCTAATCATGAACCCCCACTAGCCTTCCTTCCCACGATTGATCCCTCTGGCAGCTCTTCGATTACCTGATTCGAACAGCCCATCGGGCATGCCTCCCAGTGGCTTACCCAGGCATTCACACCCCTCGCCCACCTATTTCATCTCCCTCCTCCTTATTCATACCTCACTCCTATCTATTTGACCTGTGCACCCTGCATCCACTCGGCCTCCCCTGAAGCTGTCTCAAAGTGACTGCCCCCCTCATCTCTGTACCTCACCCTCCACTCTTCATCCTCGCCCCACCTCCATAGCCCCACGCCGCTCTCACCCTGCCCGCCGTGGCCGTCGAGCTTTCTGGGCTAACTCTTCTCGCCCTCCTGTTACTCAGACTGAGACCACGGCCAGAAATTCAGCCAGCACTTATGTGGACAATACCCACCTTGTCATGCAAAGGCGTATAGCCGACATGGAAACCACCGCCCACATCCGTCACAGAGAAACGCCTTCGGAGGCGGTCGACTCTTCACTCAGTTGGATCGTGGATCCTGGGCTAACGAGGCCAAGGGAGAACTTGTACAACAAGACCATTGACCTGCATTGGCATACCAAGACACTTCTTACCATCGCCCTTCAGGAGCAGAAGGACAGCAACAAAGAGCTTGAGTGGAAAATTGATTCCCTAACAGAGAAATTTGTCGCGTACGTGAAGGAAGTGCACCACATGCACTTCATTGACAGTAGCTCCCCTCACTACGCCATTTTGAAAAGAAGCTCTACGGCACGCCTCCATCAGAGCCCCAAGGTCGAAGAAGATGCTCAGTGCCCCTCCAAGCCCGACTGCCAAGAAGCTGGTCCCTCCACTCATCGCCGCTAGATCTTCTACTCGGATGAAGGGACACCGGACCGACCTATCAGTGTTGACGAAGCTGATGTGCAACAATCCCCCGCCCTCTAGTTCTTTTGTTTCAGGTTTGGCCTCTTTTTGTTTCTCTATTATTCTCCATGTGTTCGAGGCCCAATGGCCTTTTTTCCAGAGCAGTAATGTATCTTTTTCCCCTGGTTTTGTTAGAAACACTCTCCCCTCTGTGCCTCTCCCTATATTCTCTTTCCGAGAGGGCGAGACTAATTTGTGTCAGTCAGCTTTTCCTCGGCTTCTTCTAGACTATCAGAATATTCGCCTCTCGAGGCCATGACGTAATCTATGTTTCTACTATCAATGTGAATAGACCCACTTAATTTACAAGAATAAAGAAACAATTCCTTCTAATAATATGTTTAGCTCTTAGTGGGTATTGTTGTAATGGCTTAATCCTTGTGTGGATAGATTTAAGCTTCTACAAAATCTAGCTTATTAAGGTACCATCCTGTGAATGAGAAGTACTAGTGGATTTCCAGTGCATATATATTTCATGGAAAAAAAATATTCATGGGAAAAAATATTTATTGAAAATATATAAATTTAAAAATATATTTATATAAACATTGTGTATCTCAAAAGAATGCGTTCAAGTCTAACAACTATCAATTACTCCAAGATGAGAGTTTCTAGTTAGTGATACTATTTGTATTGTAAGATTTTAATCATTGTGAACATTTTTCTCGAAATGCAGGGTAGAATATCAAATTTTAAGCTTCCTTGGCCATATAAGTGTTAGCTTCACACCTGCAATGAATACTTTGACTCCAAGTATTTCAGCGTCGATGAAGAAGCATTGAATTGTTTTCAAAACTTCAGGAGCATGTTTATAAAAAAAAAGCATGAATAATCCTAGTTTTATTATTTTGAACATTTTATTCTATTGTTCTGTTCAAAGCAGGACTCACAAAAGTAAGGAAATTTTCAGTGGCAATCCATCTCCTGATTACTGAGGTCCAGCAAATATACGTTAAATGAGAGTTGAGAAGGAAGGTTTTGTTTAGGGTTTAGATTTTTTCATATATGATAGTCATTTGTTAAAAACCCCGTGGACTCACAATTCAATAGAACATACTGTACGGCCCCCAAAGCCTATTCAAATTGAACAATACATACACAGAGAGGCGGCCATTAATGGGGTATGTTGAATTGCTCGGTGTCATTACGACAAGTATATAAGCATTTAATAATGACAAAGAAAATGGCATATAAATCATTAAGAGTTTCTTAAATCTTACCTTGAATTTGTGGGGGTATTTTGAGGAGCTTCTTATTTGAGTTTCTCCTCTTCACAGCGCTCTGTTCCTGCTGCTCTTCGTATTGTAATGGGAGTATGTGTTGAGTCTCAGAAATCTGTTTGTTTTCCTCTGCCTTGCGGGAATGCAGAACGAGGCAATGTTAACGCCATGAAGCCGGTAATGTCTGCCATTCCCTGCATTTTAATTGTAATTTAAGAGCACAGTGCCATTCAAGCTCAAGTACTGAGATTGAATGTCTTTGGTTAGAAACCAGCTTCAAGGTATCGATTGATTGGTGGGATGGTATGCAGGTTGAATAACTGAGAGAAGATACGAATGAATTGCAGTATAATTCTCACACCAGAGTCATCAACTTCATTAAGTAGCAAAACAATTATCCTCGCAAAGAGGCATTAATATTTTGATTATAGATTGTGGGCATAATCGTACAGCTGAGCACAGACATAGTTCTTTGCGGAGAGTAGATGTGGTAATTATGCAGCTACATAGAGGTGGTGCCATTTCGGGCGTACATGACTTCACTGTACAAGTGCTTCACGCATTCGAAAATATTTATTTATTTTTAATTTGTAATTATACGGGTGGAAATAAATTTTTATTATTATTTAAATAATATATTTTTAATTTGTAATTATATGTGTGGAAATAAATTTTTATTATTATTTGCAAACGGTAATTAGCTTTTGCAAACGGTAATTAGCTTTAACATTTAATCGGTGACCGATAAAAGATCATTCCAACCGTCGGTGCAGGTTCGAAATCTATCGGACGTTGGATCCACCGACCCATCAAATATCATTCCCACCGTATATCTTCGACAACACTCGCGCCCTCCCCTGAATCACAACACTCGCGCCCTCCCCTGAATCACATTCATTATTTGTTACAATCCGAACAAAATCAATTATATTCAATTGGTCCTCGAGATTCAAAAATGTCTGAACTTCAATTTCTTTTTTCTACATGAGGTTACGAGGTCGAACCGTAAGACGTTATTCCAACGAGAGACCTTAGGTATAGATCGTGATCGAAAAACACCCATACGCTGGACGCTCCGGTTTAATATCAAAAGTGTGAAAAGTTCATTTAGTCATGTTTCGTTTCGTTGCCTTTTAAAAATTAGAGTAAGTTTGGATTTTGGATTTTGTTTTGAATTTACAATAAGGAAGCATTATTAACATGTTTTTTAATATAATCTCAAGTTTCATTTGAATTTTTAGATTATATATTTTGAATGAGAGAGTTTGAAATTTTGCTTTACATTTATTAAAATGATTTTTAATATAATTTTAAATTTCAGTTTTATTAATTGAATTTTTAAATTATGAATGGTAAGTATAATAATATTTTAATTTATAGTTTTGGTAGAGATTAAAGTAATTGAGCAATAGAAAGAGAAAACACACAATAAAGCACTTATGGGGTGTAATGAAAACTCATGTAAATTTTACTATTTTTCTTTTTATTGTTCATCAATCACATGAATAGCATGACTGAATGCTTAACAACATCTGCAATATGTAATTTTGTTTCTTATTTTCTAGTTCAATAAAATTATGATTTTTTCCTCCAAAAATAAAATAAAAGAATTATTATTTATAGATAATTTTATTTTGAAATAATTCATTTTTATTAATGATGGGTAGAAAAATGTTAATGGGTTGAAGTATGAAATTTAAACATGCATGTCTTCTCTCAAATTGAATTTATGATGTACCATTAATCATTAGTCCCACTCAAAATCTATATGTACTTATGTTTTCTTAGAATATAATAATTTAAATAATTTATAAAATGTTACAAGTTATAATTAGTGTAAATTTATTCTAGTTTTATGTATATTAAGTAATAAGAAGAGTTTAAAAGGTTAAAATGTAATTTTTCTTGGTGTTTAAAATATTTTAAGTTAAGATCATGTTCACAACAATTTGACTACTAAGTTTTCATAGGTGTACATACTTTACCCTTCTAGATTTGAAGAATCACCTTTTAAAAGGAAACACATGTTTTTAACCATTAAGTCCACTCAATTAAGAACAAGATATAAAGATAAGGTTTTGGAAATGGATAATGAAAGTAATAGCAAAGTAGTTATGTATGGATGGGAAGATTAATGGTGACAACAATTGCATTAGCATTAATGTCATGAGCAACAATGATGTTTGATTTTTTATTGTGACTTGAATATATGCATCTGATTACTCATTCAAACCATTAACTTTCTAAAAAATGGAAACCCTTAATCCATCACTCATCATTTTATCAAGTGGATATCATGACATTAACAAGGAGGGTGCCCCCTTCTACCAAATATATTTTTTGACTGTGCATTGGAAAAGCAGATTTTATTTTTGCCCATTTGTTATGCCCTGTAGTTCATTGTCAAGATGATGGGGAGCAAGGTCAACACTATCAATTATGGAGAGTATGGGAGAATGGAGGTTTGTGCACATGAGGGTTTGAAGCTATTTGGAAACATCTTCATTAGAGAGAGGAAAAGTGTGTGGATGAGCCATAGGGAATTGTTATGAGGTTGCTTGAGCGCTTCTTAGTCATTAGGACATTAATATTCCAAATGTCTTATCTGCCATTGAAAACTTACCAAAGAAATTATATAAATTTTAGTACCATTTGAAGGTATTCATAATAAGAAACTTTTCTTCTAAATCATTTAAAAAACACCTACCTTTGTTTGCACTCATCTTAGCAAAACTTCTAACTAAGGTATTAGATAAAGAGATAAGTCTTAAATCTTTGTGTGGTTTATTATGTGCTTTATTGAAGGAAACTATCATATTACAAGTTAAATTATCTAATAATTTTATAAACAAAATATGAAAATAGAAGTGAGATCCATATTCTTTAACAACCATTAAACTTCTATTTTCTTTCTAAATATGAAATATGTAAAAATTCAATGATTTTCTTAATCTTTATATAGTTTATTATGTGCTTTATTCAAGTAAATTGTATCATATAATAAATTAAATTAACTACTCATTCTATAAAAAATATATGAAAATACAAATGAAATCCAAATTCTTGAACAACCATTTAACTTATATTTTCGAAATCTAAGATCCAACACAGAAAATTCAACAGAATCCTCAGTCTCAAAAATCAACAGGACCTTATCTTAAGCACTCGTATTGAGATTGAAGTTGTGCTCAACCAGTATTTTAGGGCCATCCTTACAAAGAACAACCACGACAATGAGGAAGACATCACGAAAATCACAAGGAACATCCCTAATATCTTAACTAGAAAGAATAACCAAATGCTGCTAAAAAAGATAACAATGGTCAAGTGGAAGAAGTCAATCTATTCATGTCCAATGGAAAAGCCCGAGTCCCATGGTTTGACCACGATTTCTACAAACTTGTTGGCCTTTTGATCAAAGACAAAGTTTAGGACCTAATCGAAGAATCTCTGCCTAAAAGATCCATCTAAATCTCAATGCAATCCTTTCACCCTCATCTCCAAATCAGATAGTAGACCCCGAACCGCCCGACCATCGCCCCCACAACACCATCTATAGATCATTCCCAAGTCCTAGCTTTCGTCAACCGTGACTGTGCCCCCTTCCTTCGCTTCTCATCTCGCCCCACCAAACTGTTTACATTGAGGGTAGGCAAATCTTGGACAACATCATCCTCTCTCAAGAAGTCGTCCACTCTCTCAAGGATCAAAGCAAACTTGGTATGCTCATCCAAATGGATATGTCCAAAGCTTTCAACAAAATCAATTGGAATTACACAAGGAATATGCTGGCAACCTTTGGGTTCATCAAAGACATCATAAATTGGATCATGGCTTTAGTCTCGGGGGCTTTCTTCTCCATATTCCTCAATGGCTCCCCTTCAGCCATCATCAACCCCTCTCGAGGCATCAGACAAGGGGACCCTCTTTCGTCCTTCCTCTTTGTTATCATGGCATAAGGCCTTGGCCACTCCTTATCTGCTGCATCCTCTGATGGCTGTGTCAGTGGCCTTAATCTCTACCCCCCTAACCCCCGATCACTCACCAACAATTTGTTGATGATACGCTCCTCATGGGCACTCCATTTGTCAAAGAATCCCTTGCCTTCAGGGCCATTCTAGATGATTTTTCTCAGGCCTCGGGTTCCTCTGTTAACAACGCCAAGTCCAAATTCTTCTTCCTAAACACTTCCAATGCCATTCAAATTAAAATCACCCGTATTCTTGGCTTCCAACTCAGCTATTTCCCCTCGAAATATTTAGGTGTTCCCATAACTGATAAACACTTAGCTAGAGGCAACTGGGAATCCCTAGTCTCTAAGCTTAAAAAAAAAAATTCCAATTGGACCTTCTGCTCCCTTAACTTCCCAAGCAAACTTGTCCTAGTGCTCGTTCTTCAAGCCATGCCTCAGTACCAATACTCCCATTGCGTCCCCCAGATCTATCTCTAACCAAATTACAGCAATACAAAGAGATTTCCTTTGGAAGAGCAAGGCGAATAATGGAAAATGGGCCCTTGTTGCCTGGAGTAAACTCTGCAAGCCCAAAAAAGCTGGTGGTCTCAGTCTCAAGGATCCGGATCTCCTTGGTAAAGTCTTCGGAGAGAAAACTTGGTGGCATTGGATTACCAATCCTACCACATCCTAGGCTAAGCTATGGAAAGCCAAGTATGCTCCAACGCATCATCCTGACCCCTTGATCAGACTCTCGAGCAATCTCAAAGGTTCACTGATCTGGAACCAGGCTTGGGATAATAGAACTCTCATTCAAGACCACTAGTTTTGGGAAGTGTGCAATGGGGAGAATGCATTGCTCTGGGACAATGCTTGGGAACAACACCCCAAGCTCAACACTGACATCTTCCTCCCCATGAGGTTGCAAATGGAGAGACTTAACAAAAAGGTTGTCAAAGACTTTCGGAAAATTCAGGACAACACGGATTGGTGAGTGTGGTTGGACCCCAATGAAATGGCTCAGAATAACCACCCCCAGTCTAGGGAAATTCTTGTAGAGGAGCTTAACAAGAGACAAATTCAAAAGGATGCGAAGTGAGCTGGGATAAACTCGTATGGTGTCTCCAACGCAGCAAGGCATTTAAATACAAAGAGGCCTACAGCCTCCTCTATCCTTTCTTGACCCCGACTCCACCCTCGGGGGGATGTTAAATGGAAAAGACTCGGAAACAGTAATCACCGTCTAAAATTCTTCTCTGCTTTCCTTTCAAGTACCAAAATTTCGACGTAAAAATCTTCCGAAAAAGGCTTCGTAGGTCCGTCTATCTACACTCTTTGCAACTCCAACCCCGAAACTGCCAATCACTTACTCAACGAGTATCAATTTGCCTCCATCATTTGGAATTGGCTTTCCTTTGTCTTCAAGGCCTCGGATCGTGATCCCTCCTCTATCCTCATCTCCCTTGACCTCTAGCACAGCTCCTTCTCTTCCCAGCTCCTCATTAATCTGGCATGGAACCTTCTCCCAGGCATAATGTGTTGGGATCTCTAGAAAGAAAGGAATTATTGAATCTTCAAAAACTTGGCTAACAAGGAAGAACAGATTCTTCACCTCATCAAGAAAACCTTGCGCGAATTTATTTCCATAACTAAGCTCCTGGACCCCTCCTCCCCCCCTACTAGGGAGGAATGCCTCATTCTTTCCCTTCTCAATCTCTCTCCCCTCTTCCAACTCCCTCATCCCTCTACTTCCCTGGCCTCCCTGCCTGAGACTGTTTGGCACCCTCCTGATCCCAACATTATTAAACTCAACCATGACGGAGCTTCCAAGGATGATAATCCTAGCAATGCGGTGCGGGTTTCCGTGAGGAGTCTTCTACAACCACAAAGCAGTGATTCCTCTGATCTATTATGGGAACATTTATTACACCACCAACAATGCCGCCGAACCTGGCCTGCTCCTGCTCACGGGGTTTGAGGCCTGCTGCCATCACAATTTTTGCCCCTCCTCGGTGGGAAGCGTACTCCTGCACTGTCACACCAAGATTGTCGGAAAATCCAAATAGGTGCAAGGCTTAGCAAGTCTCTGATTGTTGGCGCATCAACAAAATCCCACAAAGATCGTACACAACATTGACACCTGCAGGTACATCCTTCTCGGCGGTTAGGAGAAAGGCCAATGTTGGCGGTGGCTTCCCTGGCAAAACACCCTGTTGGGAGATTCCAACAAACTCACCTCAACTGACTGGGATTCCATAATGGTGCCAACTGTCAAAACAGAATGTCTCCGCATTAGTGTTCTAGATTTGCAGCAGGTTGATCCGGCCTCTTCCTCGATCCCCCCTCCGAATCAATTCTCTAATCATGAACCCCCACTAGCCTTCCTTCCCACGATTGATCCCTTTGGCAGCTCTTCGATTACCTGCTCTCAAATGTATGCACCCACTCCAAGCATTAATTCCTTGCATGATTCGAACAGCCCATCAGGCATGCCTCCTAGTGGCTTACCCAGGCATTCACAGCCCTCGCCCACCTATTTCATCTCCCTCCTCCTTATTCATACCTCACTCGAATCTATTCGACCTGTGCACCCTGCATCCACTCGGCCTCCCCTGAAGCTATCTCAAAGTGACTGCCCCCCTCATCTCTGCACCTCACCCTCCACTCTTCATCCTCGCCCCACCTCCATAGCCCCACGCCGCTCTCACCCTGCCCGCCGTGGCCGTCGAGCTTTATGGGCTAACTCTTCTCGCCCTCCTGTTACTCAGGCTGAGACCACGGCAAGAAATTCGGCTAGCACTTATGTGGACAACACCGACCTTGTCATGCAAAGGTGTATAGCCGACATGGAAACCACCGCCCACATCCGTCACAGAGAAACGCCTTCAGAGGCGGTCGACTCCTCACTCAGTTGGATCGTGGATCCTGGGCTAACCAGGCCAAGGGAGAACTTGTATAGCAAGACCATTCACCTGCATTGGCATACTAGGACGCTTCTTGCCATCGCTCTTCAGGAGCAGAAGGACAGGAACAAAGAGCTTGAGCGGAAAATTGATTCCCTGATAGAAAATTTGTCGCGTACATGAAGGAAGTGCACCACATGCACTTCATTGACAGTAGCTCCCCTCACTACGCCATTTTGAAAAGAAGCTCTATGGAACGCCTCCATCAGAGCCCCAAGGTCGAAGAAGATGCTCAGTGCCCCTCCAAGCCCGACTGCCAAGAAGTTGGTCCCTCCACTCATCGCCGCTAGATCTTCTACTCGGATGAAGGGACACCGGACCGACCTATTAGTGTTGACGAAGCTGATGTGCAACAATCCCCCGCCCTATAGTTCTTTTGTTTCAGGTTTGGCCTCTTTTTGTTTCTCTATTATTCTCCATGTGTTCGAGGCCCAATGGCCTTTTTTCCAGAGCAACAATGTATCTTTTTCCCCTGGTTTTGTTAGAAACACTCTCCCCTCTGTGCCTCTCCCTATATTCTCTTTCCCAGAGGGCGAGACTAATTTGTATCAGTCGGCTATTCCTCAACTTCTTCTAGACTATCAGAATATTCGCCTCTCGAGGCCATGACGTAATCTATGTTTCTACTATGAATGTGAATAGACCCACTTAATTTACAAAAATAAAGAAACAATTCCTACTAATAATATGTTGAGCTCTTAGTGGGTATTGTTGTAATGGCTTAATCCTTGTGTGGATAGATTTAAGCTTCTACAAAATCTAGCTTACCAAGGTATCATCCTGTGAATCAGAAGTACTAGTGGATTTCCACTGCATATATATTTCATGGAAAAAAAATATTCATGGGAAAAAATATTTATTGAAAACATAGAAATTTAAAAATATATTTATATAAACATTCTGTATCTCAAAATAATGTGTTCAAGTCTAACAACTATCAATTACTCCCAGATGAGAGTTTCTAGTTAGTGATACTATGTGTATTGTAAGATTTTAATCATTGTGAACATTTTTCTCGAAATGCAGGGTAGAATATCAAATTTTAAGCTTCCTTGGCCATATAAGTGTTAGCTTCACACCTGCAATGAATACTTTGACTCCAAGTATTTCAGCGTCAATGAAGAAGCATTGAATTGTTTTCAAAACTTCGGGAGCATGTTTATAAAAAAAAAGCATGAATAATCCAAGTTTTATTATTTTGAACATTTTATTCTATTTTTCTGTTTAAAGCAGGACTCACAAAAGTAAGGAAATTTTCAGTGGAAATCCATCTCCTGCTTACTGAGGTCCAGCAAATATACGTTAAATGAGAGTTGAGAAGGAAGGTTTTGTTTAGGGTTTAGATTTGTTCATATATGATAGTCATTTGTTCAAACCCCATGGACTCACAATTCAATAGAACATATTGTACGGCCCCCAAAGCCTATTCAAATTGAACAATACATACACAGAGAGGCGGCCATTAATGGGGTATTTTGAATTGCTTGGTGTCATTACGACAAGTATATAAGCATTTAATAGTGACAAAGCAAATGGCATATAAATCGTTAAGAGTTTCTTAAATCTTACCTTGAATTTGTGGGGGTATTTTGAGGAGCTTCTGATTTGAGTTTCTCCTCTTCACAACGCTCTGTTCCTGCTGCTCTTCGTATTGTAATGGGAGTATATGTTGAGTCTCAGAAATCTGTTTGTTTACCTCTGCCTTGCGGGAATGCAGAACGAGGCAATGTTAACGCCATGAAGCCGGTAATGTCTGCCATTCCCTGCATTTTAATTGTAATTTAAGAGCACAGTGCCATACAAGCTCAAGTAATGAGATTGAATGTCTTTGGTTAGAAACCAGCTTCAAGGTATCGATTGATTGGTGGGATGGTATGCAGGTTGAATAACTGAGAGAAGATACGAATGAATTGGAGTATAATTCTCACACCAGAGTCATCAACTTCATTAAGTAGAAAAACAATTATCCTCGCAAAGAGGCATTAATATTTTGATTATAGATTGTGGGCATAATCGTACGGCTGAGCACAGACATAGTTCTTTGCGGAGAGTAGATGCAGTAATTATGCAGCTACATAGAGGTGGTGCCATTTCGGGCGTACATGACTTCACTGTACAAGTGCTTCACGCATTCGAAAATATTTATTTGTTTTTAATTTGTAATTATATGTGTGGAAATAATTTTTTATTATTATTTAAATAATATATTTTTAATTTGTAATTATATGTGTGGAAATAAATTTTTATTATTATTTAAATAATATTTATAATAAGAATGCAAGTTGTTTAAAGAATATTAATCAACAATATTTATAAATTTATAATAAAATTATTGTATATAAAGGATTATTTGATTATAAATTTATAGTAAAATTATTGTATATACATTATTTATTGAGTTTTCTTTAAGTGTTATTTTGAAAAAAATTTAAGGTTACTGTTAAGTTTAAAATTTTGTTTATGGAACTATAGACATGTTTTAGTATAGCGAATTGGGTGGGTTCAATGGATATGGTTTAAGTGGGTTTAATGGTTAGGAACATGTGGTTACTTTTTAAGATGTCAAAGGTTCAAATGTAAGGTGAGTAGAATATGTATACCTTTATAAACTTTAGGAATCAAATCTTTATAGATAGATCCTTTTTCTATAACTTCAAAATTAAATTATTTTTGTTAACCAAATAAAAAGTTAAACATGTACATATATATATATATATATGATAAATTTTATTATTAATATAAATAAATAAATTATATAGAAAAATGTTATTATGAATTTGTAATAAAATACTTATTTTTAAATTAACATGAATCATTAATTTGGTAGAAGTTTTACCTTTTGTAAAGAAGTGTAAGGTTTAAATATCTTATCTTAAATGAGGTAAGGGGTTTGAGATTTGTAAATTTGTATTCTTTAATAAAAGTAAATTAATAATAAATAAATGAATAAGATAGATAAATATATAGTTACAAATAGTTAAAATTAAAATTAAGTTGAATGAAAATCAAAATTACCCTCTAAATTAAATTCAATCAATTGGCCATATAAGAATTTTATGAGAAATTCATTACAAAATAAAACATGAAATGTTGTTCAATTTAGAAAATACAAGTCCAATAGCATCAAACAACCATGTGATGGTGGTCATTCACAAAATATTGGGCTACAAAGTACCACCCTAGCCATTGTTATCAATGTCAAGCTGTCATTCAATATTAGAAATGACAAGAGCAAGTGTGGGAACCTCATCACTCTACTATGAATGTAGTGAGGACTAATTATGTTTCTGTACCCTCTTTCTCCATGATTGAACAACCATATCATTGTACAAAATTTCCTTGGAACTTTGTGATTATTGGGATCATACTGAGTTAATATTATAAATTGGGGTGTTATCTTCAGGTGACATTAATTTCCACCATTAATGTGCAATTGCTCATCATATGGTTGATATGGTTGATATTATTCATCTGCCTTTAAATTTCAATTGCAAAATAAATGTTCTTTACTATGTTGGTTTTATTTAACACTTTTGTGGCATGTTCTTGTCAATTGTTATCATGTAATTGTATGATGATTGTGTAATTTCTTTCTTCAAATTTTGTTGTGCATCTAAACAAAGAATTCAAAGAACAAACTCATGTAATCACACACCATCCAACATGGAGAATTTATCCTAGAAACCCAAATAAGGAAATCAACATAAAATAAGAAGCTTGCTCAACTCTAAAGAATCTCATGAAACAATAAATTACAAATAAGTCATATAGATATCTATTAATATTTTTCTAATGAGATGAGCTAAAAAAAAAGGGTACCATCCTTAGTCCACTTTTGATACATATTTTTATTTTTTCTATATTATGACCAAGCAATTTTAGCAATGGATGTTGGGTCAAAATACTTTTTCAAAATTTAAATAGATGTTGAATGGATCAAGAAAAACCATAAAAAAGAAGGAAAAGAAAACTAGTTTGTAGCTCTTAAATAAGTGAAATAAACTCAATAAAGTGTAAGAGCTCATAGCTTGTAGGGAGGAAAAAGTTAAAGAGGAACCCATAACTTTTATATACAAATAAAAATCCTAGTAAGATGGTTATGATAATTATTGAAGTCCTTTGGCCCTTGAAAAAATTTTATCCCAACAAAAAGCCCATAGATGTTTTATGTGTGTAAAAATGATTTACTATTAATAAAGCATATTCTCTTTGTTCATTTGTGTCATTTGAATGTTAGATATGTTCATTTAAGTTTTCTTCCAGTAGAGTGTGCATTAATACTTGTGGAGCCTAATATTCATGTTATTAGGAGTTTAGATAGTTGAGTGAGATTATCTTATAGACATCCTATATAAATAAATAATAATAATGAAGCAACAAGCATTGTAGAGATTCCTTAAGGGTGTTTTTCTCTTGAAATGGGATAAAGTGTATTTCACTTTTCAAATGTTATATTGTTAATATGGTCTATGAACATTCTTTGAGATTAGGAATGTAAGTAAAATACATATAGATCTTAAAGTAAAATATGAACAACAACAACAATGACAAATACACATAAAATAGAAATTTGTCTTGGAATTTCTTAATCTAGAAAATATTCTCACTTAGAATCACATATCTATCTTCTTCAAAGTATTAACTTAACTGTATCCACAATGCAACTTTTAGGTATCTAAAGCCCTAATCCACTAATCGGTTACAACTATAATCCATTAACCAATATTAGATTATAATGGGCCAAAAAAGCACAAAAGCAAAAAAAGAAAAATGTAACCTTGAACCTCATCTAATGTTCGTGGATGAATGCACAATATTACAATTAATGACAAGTGCATGACTACAAAATCTACATACAAAGAAAATAACACGTCTCTAAGAAGGAATTCACAAGTTTGAATTTAGACATGTGATGTTTGACTAGTAAGTCATTGTAAAATGAATTGTCATTTGATATTTAATTTATATAGAAGTTATTAAAAATGGAAAAATATTAAAAAATAAAATAAAGAAAAATAAATAAATGGTGGATTGAAATTCTTCTAAATATTGGGAATGGACAAATATTATTAAGAAGAGAGAAAAAATAAAGAAAAAAGATAATGATGGATTGAAGTTGCATGCACCCAAAACAATGTAAAACATAATTTCGTAAAAAAAACATTAAAAAAAAACATTATATCTTCTAAGCAACGACTTACTAATTCTCTATGGTTAAAAAAAAATTAGAAACTAAAACACTAATAATAATAATAAGTAATAAAATATCTTTATAAAAAAATAAAAAAATATATGTTTAAAATTTCAAGAAAATTGAATTTTTATATACTTTTAAATCTTAAATATAAAAATAAAACATTTTTACTATTAAAAAAAATTAGAGTTTATGATAAAATAAGAAAAGAAGCACATAAAAATATATATAAATAATTATTAGAAAAAAAAAGGTTTTAACACAAATTTCCTTAACATTCTATACTAAGGATATAAATATTAATTTAAAAATATAAATATAACATATTATTTATAATTTATATTAAAATGAGAAGTAATTTTTATTAAAATATATTTTAAGGTAATAAATTTAATATTTTTTTTTTATTTTACATATTAAAATTAAAAATATGATATAAAATTGTATTGTTTATTGTTATTCTGCGAGGACACATTGATTCATGCGTTGAACTTTAAATAGTTATCCTTTGACCAAAAATCAAATGTATATTTGTAATGTGAAAAAATATATATTATTATATTAATATATTAAGTTTAACTTTTTTTAATTATGATTAGTCAAGAGAGCTTAGGTCTTATTTTGTAATTATGTTGCCGCCTCCGGATCATGTTGTTGTTGTCGCCGTAGGCCAAATTACTCTGCTCCGACCCTCGATTATTTCTCTTCTCCAACTTTCTATAAAAATATGACGAATGTAAATTCAAACCCTACTAACTCAATACATTGTTCCGAGCATAGACATAGTTCAATGCAATGAGTACTAAATAATTTTGGCCAAATACCACCATTTAACATTTAATATAGCAGAGCAGGACGCCGGTCACTTTAGTCTCCATTATCATTCTGGTCTTCCTTCCCAGAAAATTATAGTTCAGTGCAATGAGTACCAAACCATTTCCACTTAACAATGATAGTTTAGCAAAAAAGAGTGATTTCACTAATTAAAAAAACTTTATTTTTTAAAGAAAATATGATTTGTATTAATATTAATATGTTTTTCATTGGTGTCATTGGCATGAATGTAAAAGATGACATTTTCCAGTTAAATATTTAACTTCATCTCTTTCATATAGTTTAGCAAAAAAAAGTGATATCATTAATAAAAAAATAAAAAATAAATTTTGAAAAATATAATTTGTATTAATATTAATAAATTTTTGACATATATGTAAAAGATGAATTAGATTATTTGTCGATATTTTCCAACTAAATATTTAACTCAATCTCTTTCAAATACAAAATTTTAAGAGCAAAACATAATAATGAGTTGTTAAAACTTCATTATATGTTGACTTGATATGTAAAAAGGTAATTTTACAATTAAAATTAAATTTGAGAATATCAAAAAGAAATACAGGTTTTCAAAATAGAGAAATATAATTAAATAGCCAACAAAAGAGCCAACAATAACATGAAAAAATAAATTCTAATTGAAAATATGACTTTAAATTCAAGCTAAATTAATCCTTAATCAATATTTAATAAATTTTAAATTACTATAATTATTAATCAATATAATAATAAATTTTAAATTATATATATATATATATATATATATATGCACACAACTTATCTGAATTTTATTTAATTTGAATTAAATAAATTTTGTGTATTATCAGAAAAGTTTCATATTAAATTTATATATATATATATATATATATTAATTTCTTAAATTACTACATTCTAACTAATTAACCAAAGGTGCAGGCTTGATTCACTTTTGATACTAAGACCAGAAAGCTTTTCAAAAGCAGTGGTTAATCTTTGTCGAAAGTAAATATAGCCAAAAAATTCGGTAATATGGAAAGTAAAGAACTAAAGCATTTTGGATGTTGACGTTGTTAACTTTAAATGTAAATGACTATATAGGTAAAATTATATGTAAAATTTTTTGAAAAGTTTTTCGAAATTACCATATGGGTATGATAATTTTTCTTCACCATATACAACTCTATGAAGTGTCAATTTCCATCGAATAAAGCCCGTCACTAACCAGTCACCCGGTTGTGGCGTGTGAGGTTAATTCCCCACGAATTCCACAATCCAGGAGCCACTACATACGTATATCAAATTTAGTGCGAATTTCTTAGCCATTCAAAATCCCATCACTAATTGCCAAAATCAGACTATGACAATAAAGCCAAAATAAGACTATGACAATAAAAATATTCTGAGACTCAAGTCAGTAACCTGGCCTAACCTAGGTTAAGTAGGGTTAACTTAATCAATCTTTCTTCACCGAGGCATCAATCCGCTTCTAAGTTTCAGTCATGATAATGCGAATATTTTAGAATTTCATAGACTGGTTTCAATAAAAAGTGTCATTTATTCGAGGCACAGGATTTATATATGGACTTACCCAGCGGGGAGGCATGGTACACCTCAACCAAAATCAAAAGAAAAACAGAGATACCAAGAAAATCTATATAAAGAATTCACTAACTGCCAAAATAAGACTACTACAATTAAAAAAATATATTGTGAGACTCAAGTCCGTAACCTAATCTAACATAGGGTTAGGTTAATCAATCTTCCTTTAACCCAAGCATCAACCTGCTTCTAAGTTTGAGGCATGATAATGAGGTTATTTTAGAATGTTATAGACTGGGTTCAATAAAATGCAATCATTCAAGAAAAACAGAAGTACAGGAAATTCTGTGATTCATTGAAACCAAATTATATACGTAAATACTTTTAGTGCATATTCTACGGAAAATAAGACATTTCAGCACCGTGACTCATTTTATGCTGGAAAAAGAAAAACCCAATAAATTGTAGGTACCTACCTGAATTCTTCGATTGTGATTCTTTGGAATTTGTTGTTTTCATAGTACCATTGGAGCCAACCACATTTCTCCACGCAGAATTTGAACGTTCTCTTTGCTTCAAAGAAACGGAACTGAAAGATAAAAATATTAGAAAAACAAACAAAAGAAAAGCTAAAAATATTCTCGCATAACATTATCATTTAAATCTGCGTACATATGGTTGTCTACTTCTTGCTTTACTCTCCTCTTATGATTGCCTCTCCTCTTATGATTGCTTCTATGACATAAGTTCGTTCTTCCTGTAAAAATAATTTAATATTCCAAATCAATAATCATAAAAAAAGAAAAAGAAAAAGAAACAAACGAACCTAATCTATTTTCATGGTAATAACATATCAATACATGGCCAATAAAAATTTAGATCTCCCTCTCCCTTAATTGAAATTCAGTTGACAAGAGACTCTCCATTACCATTGAGGCCCGTGGAGATCATCTTCATATCTTCAGCTATTGCCACTCCTCTGATTGTGCTTCTCCAAAGACTTCTGGGGCGAAACGTACATCTGTCTCCATCTCTCAAACTCTCACAACATAAAAAGACAACAGAAATTACACATATACGAACAGTTACAACACAGAGCCACAGATACAAAACAAAGAAACAACACAAAACACACAGAGCCACAGATACAGATCAAAGAAACAACACAAAACAAACGAGGAGCGCTCCACAAAACATCACCGCTTCGCCTGAGAGACAGAGAGCAAAAGAGCGCAAAGAGTTGAGAGGGCGTATTGCAGTGCAAGAAGAAGAGGGATTGATGAACTAAATAAAAGAAGGATTAGCTTTTGCAAACGGTAATTAGCTTTTGTGAACGGTCCAATTCTATCTAACATTTAATCGGTGACCGATAAAAGATCATTCCCACCGTCGGTGCAGGTTCGGAATCTATCGGACGTTGGATCCACCGACCCATCAAAGATCATTCCCACCGTTAAGAAAAGCTATCTCACACAATTCAAATTTATATCTTCGACAACACTCGCGCCCTCCCCTGAATCACATTCATTATTTGTTACAATCCGAACAAAATCAATTATATTCAATTGGTCCTCGAGATTCAAAAATGTCTGAACTTCAATTTCTTTTTTCTACCTGAGGTTACGAGGTCGAACCGTAAGACGTTATTCCAACGAGAGACCTTAGGTATAGATCGTGATCGAAAAACACCCATACGCTGGACGCTCCGGCTTAATATCAAAAGTGTGAAAGTTCATTTAGTCATGTTTCGTTTCATTGCCTTTTAAAAATTAGAGTAAGTTTGGATTTTGGATTTTGTTTTGAATTTACAATAAGGAAGCATTATTAACATGTTTTTTAATATAATCTCAAGTTTCATTTGAATTTTTAGATTATATATACAGAGCTTTGTTTTGTTTTAAATGAGAGAGTTTGAAATTTTGCTTTACATTTATTAAAATGATTTTTAATATAATTTTAAACTTCAGTTTTATTAATTGAATTTTTAAATTATGAATGGTAAGTATAATAATATTTTAATTTATAATTTTGGTAGAGATTAAAGTAATTGAGCAATAGAAAGAGAAAACACACAATAAAGCACTTATGGGGTGTAAAGAAAACTCATGTAAATTTTACTATTTTTATTTTTATTGTTCATCAATCACATGAATAGCATGACTGAATGCTTAACAACATCCGCAATATGTAATTTTGTTTCTTATTTTCTAGTTCAATAAAATTATGATTTTTTCCTCCAAAAATAAAATAAAATAATTATTATTTATAGATAATTATATTTTGAAATAATTCATTTTTATTAATGATGGGTAGAAAAATGTTAATGGGTTGAAGTATGAAATTTAAATATGTATGTCTTCTCTCAAATTGAATTTATGATGTATCATTAATCATTAGTCCCACTCAAAATCTATATGTACTTATGTTTTCTTAGAATATAATAATTTAAATAATTTATAAAATGTTACAAGTTATAATTAGTGTATATTTATTCTAGTTTTATGTATATTAAGTAATAAGAAAAATTTAAAAGGTTAAAATGTAATTTTTCTTGGTGTTTAAAATATTTTAAGTTAAGATCATGTTCACACAACAATTTGACTACTAAGTTTGCATAGGTGTACATACTTTACCCTTCTAGATTTGAAGAATCACCTTTTAAAAGGAAACACATGTTTTTAACCATTAAGTCCACTCAATTAAGAACAAGATATGAAGATAAGGTTTTGGAAATGGATAATGAAAGTAATAGCAATAATAGTAATGTATGGAGGGGAAGATTAATGGTGACAACAATTGCATTAGCATTAATGTCATGAGAAACAATAATGTTTGAATTTTTATTGTGACTTGAATATATGCATCTGATTACTCATTCAAACCATTAACTTTCTAAAAAATGGCAACCCTTAATCCATCACTCATCATTTTATCAAGTGGATATCATGACCTTAACAAGGAGGGTGCCCCCTTCTACCAAATATATTTTTTGACTGTGCATTGGAAAAGCAGATTTTATTTTGGCACATTTGTTATGCCCTATAGCTCATTGTCAAGATGATGGGGAGCAAGCATATGTCTTCCTTTTTGATCGTCGGAGATAGAGTCGACCCATGTTTTTAACCTTGCAGTGACACATTAGTGTGTTTATTTGTGATAATCTTTCCCCATGGTATTAAGCCCATTGTATTAGGCAGTGGTATTATTATGGGCCTATAAAAGGGAGAGAAGCTAGGCATTTAGGGCATGGGATTATTTATCTGCTATGTGGGCTGAGTTGAGCCTTGCTTTGACCGGTTCTATTATTGATGGAATGAAAACCAGTAATATTTATATGGTGAATCTTGTCTACGGGATTCACATTTGAGCTTCAATTTCTTGTGTTTGTTGTATTTGTGTGATGTGTTTATTTATTTGGTCGATGGGATATGGGTGGTATGGTACGGTTTTTCTTGCCAGCCTGAGGGTTTTGAGAGTACTAGTTTCGGTGATCCTTCATAATCACCCTAGCTAGAATCTCATCAATTTTGGTGGTTCTCCATAACCACCCTAATTGATCATTGTAGAGAAATTGAGCTAATTTGCCAGTCGAATTTTTGATTGTGGAGACAAACTTTAAAGAGATCGAAACCCGTAAAGTTGTTCTATCATTTTCAGGGTTTCTAACATAAGGTAGCAAGGCACGGTTATAAGCCCCAGCTTCAGTCAGATTAGCGACGAGCCAATGCATTATGGTCGAGAACGTGTGGAGGCAGCTACACATCATTTAGAGGACGAACCCTGCCCAGGCGATCTGCGAGTGCATTGTGAGAAGTTTAGGGTTTTACATGAAGCACGATCTGGCAAGAGCACTGTTCAGTCTGTTATATGATGTGCAGGGTGGACTAACCGTAATCGGAAGCACGAGGAGTTGCCAATACGCATCGATTGAATGTCTTGATTATTGGCTTTAACACCTCCTCATTATACAGTTGTAATGACCGTGTGAACCTGTTCAATAAACCGAGTGATCTCTGTCTGCGTTGTGTGCTGGAGTAGGCGGATCTGCCCAAGCTACGCTTCTAGGCAGCCTTACAGAACCTTGGCACTCTGCGCAATAAATCCACGCAATTTCAAGTGTTCCCTGCGCACAAACAGCACTGGAATCCCTGCGCAACAATCTATATAGCTCATAGGTAATCTCGATCTGTGGATGGGGAACTCACGATCGGTGTGCGAGTATTGATCTCTAACACGTAATTTGAAGCGAAATTTGTCTTTATTTGTAAATAGGTCTCTTATAATTCGGTGAAGAAAGCAGATTGGGTGAGCCTCTCATCAAAATTACTTCACTTTATTAATGCAGGAGGATCAAAGGAGATCAATATAAATAAGCGTTGTTATCGGTTTGGATGGGCGGACATTATAACTATTTATAAGTCTTGCTTTCCTGCTGGAACACTCTCTTCCTTGCTGTCTATGATGTTCTCGAGTCTTCATCGATTCCCTTCATTGGCACTTTAATTGAAGCGGGCCGATGATGAAATCAAACACGATTTCAAACCTTTGCAATTTATGATCGAGAGAGACGTCACACACTTGTTTGAGGCCTGGATGCATGCAAGTCTTTTGAGACGTGCTCCTCCGGCCTTCTCACCGAGTATTAGATCGAGCAAATCCAGCAAACGAGATTCTGCTGTCTTAAGGTTCGAAGAGCTTTGTAGTTTGAAGGGCTTTGTTGTTTATTCGATATTGATAGGAGCACTCGAGGGTTGTTTATAAGAATATATATGGGGAGATATAAGAGATTGTTTATGTATTATTTATTTATGTAGGAGTTTTTAATGCAAATTTTGAGAAAATGGATCGTCTCCTAGAAATTTTGGAAAACAATCAGAAAGAACTTAATGAATTAGTGAAGATAAATGGTTCTTTAAGGAGCCATACCTCCATAGACCAAAATGATAGTCAAAGGAGACCGTTCTCAAAAAGGGTCCACGTCGTTCTGCAGCAAGAGCAACCATGGGAGGTGAAGGAAGGACAAAGAAGAGGAGCTAAGCTCTTCACACTTGGGTCTGAATTACAACATACAAATCAGAAGCAAGAACAGAGCGACACGCCTTTCTCTCGAAAGGTCCATGTTATCCTTCAGCAATCAAAAGATATCCGGAAGGAAGATGTAACAAGCAAGTGTCTCCTCGAACTTGGATCCAAATTGCAGGGTACAAAGTCAAAAGATGTTCTCCCACAGTTAGACACATTAGATGCGAATTTGAACTTGATGGATAAATCAGAATGGGAAGGGTCAAGCTGGGCCTTGAAGCCATCCATGCTTTCTTTGATACAACCTAAGTTCTTGGAGCATTCTTGTGAAAATGTTAGACTCATCATTGCTTCTTGTCTCAGTAAAATCATAGCCTTAACAACACCACTATTGCCCTATAATGATGACATCATGAGGAGGACTTTTCGGGTAATGGTAGAAGAACTGCAAGGGTTGGAAAACACAACACCACCATCCTTACTTTTCTACCAGAAGCGCACAATTTTGGAACGCATGGCGAAATTCAGATTTGGTATGCTTATGCTGGATCTAGAGTGTGATGATTTAATCCTTCAGATGCTCCAATACTTCTGCAATGGAATTACAACATCTCATCCAAACTTCATCAAAACAGACATGCAAAAGATCATGTCTCCGATCCTAGGAGAAGATAGGGCCATCTGTGAACAATTTAGATCCAAATTGTTGGCCATTTGGAGGAAGGAGCTAATTGCATCACCTGCTGCTTATGAACTAGCTGAGGGGTTGATCAAACAGAGCATCAAACTACTTAGAAAGAAGTTAACCAAGGAGGAACTAACAAAGATTTGTGGAGACAGCAAGAATGAACTAAGGAGGAAAGGCTTATGCTTTGTATGCAAGGGAGTTTGGGCACTTGACCATTCATGTCCAGACAATAAGGAGGCAACAAGGATAGAAAAATTAGAGACTTCTTCAGATCATGGGGATTCATCCATTGATGGGTTCGCTGGTTTTCAGGAGAGGACCTATGAAGGATTTGAGCAGTCAAATACAAATGGTGAACAACAACACCATGCTCTTCAGAGAAACTTGCAGGACAAGATGATCAGTCAACTTGAAAAAGTACATGACGAAAGGAAGGATGCAATTCCTCCTGGTGATGTGGTAGTTGAATCTATAAATACAACGGAGGACATCCATAAAGAGTATGGGCAATCAGGTATAGACAACAATCAGCCAGTACATCCATGTTTGACAACTAGAAAGGATGGACAACTCATCCTCACATGTGAAGAGGTTCAGGATGAATACACTCAAGGAGAATCAAATGAGGAGAGGATCATGCATTTTGAGGAGAGGATACTCACAACTGAGGGCATATTGCAGCTTGGGCCCTTTGGTGCGGACAACGATGGAGGGTACCATAACCCACAGGTCCCGGGATTTAGGTGGCATTAGGATCCAGGAGAATTCATTGGGGAAATGATTGGCCAAAGGATTGTTTGGGATCCAGGTAAATCTATTCCGGGAAGGATTGGTCAAAGGATTGTTTGGGATCCAGGTATTGAAGGATCCATTCAGGATCGTTCAACATGGAGGGCACATCGGATCGTATGGGATCCTGGTATTAATGTACAAATGCTTCTTTTGTGGATAGAAGAGGATCGCTTGAGGACAAGCAATCTTTGGGCGGGAGGATTTGTAATATTCCCTTTTTTTGATCCCGTCAAAGGGGATAGAATTGACCCATGGTTTTAACCCACGGTATTTCCCCGTGGTATTTCTTGATGGTATTTTCCCCATGGTATTGACCCATTGTATTGACCCGTGGTATTGACCCATCAAGCCTATAAAAGGGGAGAGAAGCTAGGCATTTAGGGCATTCGGGATTATTTATCTTATTATGTTTGGGTTGAGCACTGGCCTGGCCAGTTCTATTATTGTTCCCGGGACGAAAACCCCGCGGTAATATTTATGTGGTGAATCCATCCAGGATTCACATTTGAGCTTCAATTTCTTGTGTTTGTTGTGTTGTGTGATGTGTTGATTTATTTAGAATTCTGATATTTGGGATATTACACAACCGTAGATAGAACAACTATCACAATGGGTAGTTCGTTGCTCAAATACTTATAATAAGGCCAGGAGCCTTCAAGTAACATTTTTGTTCAAAGTGGATTGGCTAATATATCCACATAAACCCAAATTTTGATAATTATACCATTAACAAATTAATTATGAGCTTATAAAATAAAGAGGAGCTGGTGAATTTTTGACAGCGTGATTGCTGTTATTAGCATTCTTTGAAGATTAACCTGAGCATTCTGAGCATTTAAATCACATTGTCCCTACATTCCGTAAATTATAAATCTCTAATTCCTTAAGGAGCTAGATATGCATTATTTATGATCACGATGCACACATCTGTGATTTGTTAGGGTTCTAATTTTGGATGAGCCGATCAGTTATTTCGTTGGAATCCAATGTTTGCATTTTTTATCATCCATATGCTCATAACGTTTTAATTAAGTCATAGCTCCATCCTTATTCAATTATATGTCATTGCATTTCACATTAACCAATTAACCAATTATATGTCGTTGCTTTTCACAGGCAGCCCCCATAGCCCCATAGATCGTGTAATAAAAAAAGCCATTCACAATTATCTCCACATCAAGTAAATATTTTACGACAATATATATATATATATATATATATATATATATATATATATATATATATATATATATATATATATATATATATATATATAATGGAAATTATGAAACAAGAAGGTAGTGAAAAGTTCGAAGGCTAATGATCCAGTAGTTTATGTGAATGGTTGAAATTCAAACTGAGCACAAACCCCTAAATTATATTCATGCATAATAGCTAAGCTTGAAGCTGAAGAAAATAAAGAAAAATTATTATATATTAAAAAAATGTATCATATCGAGATATTATAGAATAAAGAATGCCCAAAAAATATGGGGTTTATCCGCTCTCTAAGCCTACAAAAGAATATGAAACAGAAAAAAGAATATCGTGCTCAGCAGCCATAGCTCGAAATGGCTCAAACAATAACCAGCAGCAGCCATAGCTCGAAATGACATGAATGTATCCCATCACCATACATCTGTAACTCCTTGAAGAATATTGAATGACTATTTCACATCCGTATAACAATGAGGATGAAGATGTTAACGCATGGAGCTGGTAGGCTTAAAGAAGGAAGGCAGCTCCTCCAACCAGAGCGGCCCCAAAGATGGCCATCTTCCCTAACCTGGTGGTAGAGACAGCCCCGCTGCTAGCGTTCGGTGGCGAAGCGGTGTCTGGGCCTTGAGCCGAAGGGCCAGAAGCTACACTTTGAGAAGTGGGAGAGGAGGCTGAGCTTGGTGGGGTGGCCACTATTGAAGGAGAAGAAGAGACTAAGAGGAAGAAACAAGCGAAGTCGTAGAGCAGAGAGGGAAAAGAAACAATATAGTCACAGGAGGCGACCTGAACATTGGCTCCGCTGGGATTGAACCGGTGACCCCTTGGGAGTCACGCAATAAGGGACGGTGCCGGTGCCCGGCGGGAGGTCGAGCTTATCAATCGAACACGAAAAGGAAGAGAAAAGCGATTGAATCCACCTATATTTTTAAAAGTAGTCAAGCCTAGAAGGATACTTTTGCAAGGAAAGTGGGATGGAGCGATTTGCCTTCTTCCCGTTAAATGAAGTGATACTAGTGCAAATTTGTGAGTCGCTTCCCTTAAAATGAACCGAAGAGGTCCTCATCACAAGATAACTGGGAGAGAGAGTTGTTGTGAAATAGAGTGGAGAGCATGATATATATATAAGTATTGCCACGAGGTCGGCTTCCGAGAACGAGGAATTTGTTTTTCTTAGTCAAACACGCTACTCCATCTCATGGGACGAAGGCCACTTCGACACCTCTTCATTTCGGTGAAGCAACATGGGCTATCGTAGTCTTTGGTTGCGCTTTATCCTCTGTGTCATGTGAGGGCATATCCGTCTGTCGCGCGTAAATTAAGACACACTTCTTTGTTGAAAGTGACGTCTGACTTTTTCCAAAAGCAACCATCGTGTTACAATAGACGATCCGGTAAACCGCCATGGCGAGAATGTTTCTTGATGCACATGCAGAATGACATGGTCGCATTGATGAGGTGGGAACATCCTGGTAGCTCTTGAAATTTATGAGGTTTAAAATTCCAATCTTTCTTTTGAAGTCACCGCCATAAGTATCCACACGTTTAACGTTCCACGACAACCAATGTTTCCACTGCTATCGGCCCATTAATGCGGTTCCAACTTGAACGGTTGTGGAATACATTTAAACAGCTTCGGGATTAATTGCGTGAAATTTTTATATTACATGGAGAATTTTAATAGAGAAAGAATATTGACTAAACCAACCTAATTTTATAGTTAGTTTAAATTATTTATTTGTAGGTGGTTCAGTGCAAAATTTCATAATTAAAGAGATTTGATCTTTTTAGATATTTGAAAAATCTATATTTGAAATGGATTTACGCTGGTTTATATATATATATATATATATATATATATATATATATTTGAAAAATCTATATTTGAAATGGATTTATGCTGGTTTATATATATATATATATATATATATATATGAAAATTTGGAGGCTTTCAAAATCTCTGTGGAGCATAAAATAATTAATCTTTTTACAACGATACATGTAAAACAACCAATCATACATATTATGGAAATCCATACTCTTAGAGATATTATTTCATATGAACAATGAAACAACCTAAAGAAAATTTCAGGCTTGCATCTCTAGTCATAATTAATCATAAAAAAGGAATTGATCCAATAAAAGACATGGTTCAAACTACATCAAAACCAAAATTGTTAATCCCCTATAAACATATATTTTTGGGGTTGAAATAACCTCCAGAAATAATGTCTTCATCTGGAAGAGAGTTAACCCCTCACATTCTAATAGGAAAAACTAATGTTTATCTCAAATAAATGTTAACCATCTCCAATAATTCAAATGCATTATGAATCAATATATCGTTAGTGTTGTAATGGAAATACAACATTGTAGCAACAATCTCTCTTTGTTTTATATAATTTAATGAATAATTTCTTATCACTATTATACAAACAATCTATATAATTTTTTTATAGAATCTTTTGTCCACACAAAATTTTCAATATTTCTCAAATTGCTAGGGGCCTTTTCTCTCCATACTTTCTTAGATTATTCACTAATATAAATAGGCATACATTTTTCAAAAGGATAGTAGTAAAGATCATAATGCTTTCATCTCACTCTTTCGGGAGTACAAATCATTTTCTATTTTAATAAGATATGGTTCGGAATTTTTTACCATGATGTTACTAGAATTAATACTGTTAAGAGCGTCGGGGTTAGCTGCTTGCTTTGAGTGATAGTCCTTTACATGATTATCTAGTTCCTAGTATGCAAATAATCATTTGGTACACTAGACATATTATATACTGGAAAAACAACATATTAACATCCATTTATTTTATAGATTAAAAATTCTTTTGGGATCTCTATTCGAAAAAAACCTCACAAACATGTATAATATCTCAAAATTCTTCCATTAAAAACCAATCCTTCCCAAAATTCTCCATAATTTCCTTAACACAATACTTTTGTCAGTATAGAGAATATACTAAAATGTGACATTGGAAATGGGAAATCCTATGAAAAGCCACAAGTGGTCATCAACATTGTGATAGATGATCCAAATATCATAGTTTAAAGTTAGGATAAATTATTTAATTAATATTAGACACACTTAGAAATATAATATTGTTACAAAAGATATGACTCTAGAATTGTGTCGTATCTTAGGCTCTAAAATAGGAATAAAGTTAGTTGATTGGTTAAAAGATTATTTATTGTAAATGGACACTTGTTGTTTTATTAAGTGGTCCATAAATAAATTAATTTAGGACATGTAGCTTATAGATAGGTTATTTTTCTTAATTGCAAGAGTGTTGGAGTTTACATGTCTAAACTCTTGCAATTCATATGTAATTTTTTTTCCCATTATCAATAAAATTACTTGTGTGAGGACGCTTATGTATTATTGTCGTATCAGAGCTTCACTAATGCAGTTGACGGGAGAAGGAGATTCCAACTCTACAAGCTTATGGAAAACTCCTTTAAATTGTTCATGAATTGAATTGGTATGCAAATTTGTCAAATTTGTTTCTCAGGGAAAATAAATTTAATTATTATTTGGATCCTAGATTAATATTTGATTCATTTTTTTAAATATGAAATTCTAAGATTATCCTACGCTGCCCCCAAACACTTTGTAATTCCACTGTAATTTTCATACCTTGGAGACTGCTGTGAGGTGTTGATGCATTAGCCTTGGAACTTTTGCCAACCAATCCAACACAATTTCATTGGGTAGTCCAGGGAGATTGATGTCCGATGACTCCCCATCACTCTCCTCGAATCATTTTTTTGAGCTCTTCGTCTCTGCCTCTCGCTACCGCGTAGCTCTCTGTGAAATGTGTATATGAACAGTAAAGCGTTTAACATTGAGGGTAGATCAGAATTAATTCATTGCCCTGCTGCAGGAGTTAAACCTTAAATATAAAAACCCTTCTCTGATAAAATGCTGGAGCAGCCACAATTAAATCTCCAGAGATATTTATCCCCATAATTACTTTGTTGTTAATCAATAGAAAACCGAAGCAATGTGGGATTTGGATTGTGAAATTTTTTTTATCACTAAAACACAATATTCCATGATTTTCTTATTTACATGATTTCTGAAAAGGAGACCTAAGGCACCTAGTTCAGCATTCCATTGCAAGTTCTCATTCTTTCGGTGGCCTAATTCAACAGAGTAACATCCATCGAGCAGTTGTGCAGGGGACGCAGAGCCATATCATTTTAGTCAACGAAATAATTCTCCATTACATAGCTGATTTGTCTACCATCTCAAATGATTTTTAAGAGTTTAACAGAAAGTCACACTATCTCTCTTTGGCTTCTTGCAAACTAAATAATTTTAGTTGAATTTTACTAGAAAATCTCTGATTTGAACGGTCATATTTTCGGTTGGATCAAGGTTTGCGATCATCTGCAATCGACATGAGCTTCCTCTTCGAAAAGAAAAAAAGACTCCTGCAGAGCTTCTGCGGGAGAATAAGCGCATTCTAGATAGATCTATTCGTGAAATAGATAGGTAGAGGAGGCGAGAACGTAGGTTAAGAGGCAGTGATCAGAAAGCGAAGCAAAGTGCCAAGGATCATTTTGTAAATGATTGGGACAACAACTTCAGTCATTTTTGGGAGAAAAGTGTTATTTTTTAAATTTTTGTAATGTAAGTGGGATAAAAAAGAGACTCCTACAGAGCTTCTGTGGGAGAATAAACGCATTCTAGATAGATCTATTCGTGAAATAGATAGGTAGAGGAAGCGAGAACGCAAGTCAAGACGCAGTGCTCAGAAAGGGAAGCAAAATGCCAAGGATCATTTTTTAAATTATTGGGACAACAACTTCAGTCATTTTTGGGATAAAAGTGCTATTTTTAAAATTTTTGTAATGTAAGTGGGATAAAAAAAAATTGGGGTGATTATCTTATAAAATTTGTAAATCCATGGAGCAATAAGGAGATGCCAATTGTAATATTTTTGGAGAAAGAAGGTGTGAGGGGTTATTTGTAAATGTTTGGAGGAGAAATTTTTGTAATTTTTGGAGTAATAAATAGATATTATTTATAATTTTTATTTTGGAAAAATAAGGGTCATTATTTCTAACTCAAAGTACTTTTTCACTTTGAGGGCGGTAGATTTTTTAAAGGAAATTTGTAAGGGCATTGTCAAGCGGTCAAATATTGAAAAAGTTTCATTGCGAACACTAAACGAAAAATTTAATACAGCCAAGTGCAAAGCTAAGTCATTTTTCTCCTTTTTCAACAACTATATGAGGGTCAAGGCCAAGCCCTGATAGATCATTTTCTCTTTGTGTGGCGTGTGTCGTTTTTTGCATGGTGTGTTTCATGTGATGAGTTTCTCATTTTTTCTTGTGCTTGATTCTTTTGGTGCACTGCTACAACATTATAATGTCGAAGTTAATTAATCTATTTTCTCATTTTGATACGCTGGAAGGGGTGAAATCTTATAAGACATAGAAACATCTAATTGAAATTACTCTCATATATAATGAATTGTGGCATGAAATATGTGATGGCGACATTAAGCCTAATAAAGCAATAGATGCAACTTTACTTGAAAAATGGGAAGTCAAAAATGCCAAGGCATTAGTTTTTATAAATTCTTCAGTTAACAATGAAATGTACATTCATATTGAAAACACCTAAGATGCATGGAATGCTTTGCGTACATTCAAAGATATATGTGATACACAACTCGAATCAAAGAAGGTTGATCTTCAATTAAAATTGCTTCAACAAATAATAACTGAAGGTAGTGATGTTCTTGAATATATTTCTCGTCTTAAAAACTTCAAGCATGAAATACAAAGGTTGGTTTTCAAGTTGTTGATGAAATTTTCCTAACTACAATTTTAATTGCTGGTTTTCCTTCTTCTTACACACATTTTTTGGAAACTTTTCAAGTCACTGGAAAATTAGAGAAGATCGCGTTTGATGAGTTGAGTGATATGTTAACCCAACATGACAAAATTTTTGGGAAGAAGAAACAGACTGGGGAAAATGTCTTTGTCACGAAGGCTAGCACAAGTAAATCCTCAACTGATAGTTCGAGAAGCAAAGGATGGGGAAATTTCAATCAAAGTCAAGCAGCACATGGTATATAAGGTCGTGGTCACAACCAAAGTAGAGGAAACAATTTCAACATAGGTTATAGTTCAGGTAGGAGCAGTTTTCAAGGCAGAGGAAACAATCAAGGAAGATGATATAATCAAGGAAGAGGACAAAATCCAGGTAGAGGACAAATTCAAAACAGAGGTCAAAGCAGAGGCACAGGACAGTATCAAGGAAGAAGCAGATATTTAAGTCAAATTTTTTGCAGAATATGTAACAAAGTTGGACATTATGATGAGGATTGTAGAACCTCCATTTATAAAATTCCTAAGTTTTATCCAAACTTTACACAGGTTTCCAATGACGAAGATGATCACGATGGTTCTGAATATGTCTTCAACAACACATAATCCACAACTTTACAGTTTTTAACCTTTCTTAGAAGTGATTATGAAGATGCATGGATTATGGATACAGGAGCAACTCAACAGATGAATTTTCGACGTGACTTATTGTGGAACTTCCAATAATGCCATCTCAATTCAATCTATGTCGCTGATAAAAAAAAACATATTCCTTATGGAAAAGGTGAATTTAAAGTTTTTTTATTTGGAATTGCAGAAAGAATGATTTCAAATGTATGGTATGTCCCAACATTTAAGAAAAAATTTCAATCTTTAGTAATGATTCGACAAGCAAGATATCTGGTGATTATGGAAGATGGCTTAGTTAAAATTAACTCAGTCAAACAGAACATGAAAACAATGATGACACGCTATGAAGATGGAAATCTGTTAAGGATGAAAGGGACAATTATTCCAAAAAATTATGACTTTGCAGGTGCAGAAAGTACAGACATTTCATTGATAAGATTGTGGCATGTAAGATATGGCCATCTCAACTTTGAAATTCTCTCTCAGTTACAATTACAGGGAATGGTTAAGGGACTTCCAACCTTCAAAAAGGAAAATGCAAAATGTGAAACTTTCATTTATGGAAAACAACATCGAGAGACTTTTGCCACAAGTTCATGGTGAGAAAATAGGCATTTGCATTTGGTTCACAATGGTATTTGTGGACCCTTACAAACTTCACTAGGAGGATGTAGATATTTCTTACTCCTTTTTAATGATTTTAGCAGGATGGCTTAGGTATATTTTTTGAAGAAAAATTAAAAATAATTTGAAAAGTTTAAAACTTTTCACCAACTTATTGAAAATGGCTCCAGTTAAGGAGAATATTTGCACTCTTAGAACCGAAAATGGAGGAGAATTCACTTCAAATGAATTCAAAATGTATTGCATAGATAATGGCATAAAATGAAATCTTACCAATGCTTACACTCCACAACAAAATGGAGTAGTAGAAAGAATGAATTGCACCTTGTTAGAAATGGTGAGATCTATGTTAACTTTCAAAAATTTAGGTTCGATATATTGTGCTGAGGAAATTCATACTGCTGTCTACTTAAGGAACATATCACCCACGACTTCTTTAGAAAGAATCACACCTTATGAAGCATGTTTGGCTTCAAACCTCGAGTTAAACATCTTAGAGTTTTTGGATCAGTATGTTTTGCCTTATTTTCGAAGGAAAAACGAACTAAGCTTGAATCAAGAATCTTGAAGTGCACAATGATTGGGCATTCTGATGAGAAGAAAGAGTACCAAATTTTGTCTAATGGGAAATTTATTGTGAGCGGGGATGTGATTTTTGATGAAAATGAGAGTAAGAGTGTTGAATAAATTGAAAGTCTTCCTCAAAAGTTAGAAACAAAAGGGGATAAAAGAAAAGGAATTATACAAATTAAACTAAATTCACAAAATTGGTATAAACTTGAGTTTCCTTCATCTGAAAATGATTCATCCAGACCATCTTTTTCACCACCACCATCTGGGTCTTCTGGAAATTCACCCAAATATCCTAGGAGCAGCAGTTCTTCTAACAGTGACTCTCCACCCCCAGAATCCGTGGTTGATCAACGAACATCTGTTTACATCAACCCTCTTTATAGTGATGGTGATTTTCCCAATCTTAAACCAATGAACATCAATTTCCAAAATGGATAGTTCAAGTTTTGAAATATGTAAGGCCTGATGAACAGAATAAAACAAGAACAAGGGAATCACAAATAAGTGAAGGAAATTTTGCGTTGATAGCAAATGATTTTACTGAATCTTCTACATAATCCTGATAGACATCAAGAAGAATTCTATCTACATAATAAAATCTTGCTCATGAAACCCATGAAGAAAGTACACCAAAAATACATTTTATTATATTTGGCATCTTCTTTATATAAATATATAATTAAATAATCAACATTTTTACCGACCTAGTTACACTTTTAAACACTCCCTCTTAACTAGGGAGGTGTTCATACAAGTACATGGTTACTTTCAAACTGAAGAATCTCATAAGAAGAATCAAATTGGTAATCACATCTGTATAGCATTATATCAACCAACATTGTCCTAGTGTAAGGCCTTGACTAACAACCCCATCTCTCAATGAGACAATGGGCTACAATGCTGGTGAGACACATGACTAATAGATACCACAGTCATTGTCTCTCTAAGGTACATAACCCACCTAGGGGTTTGTAGAGTATGACCTTCTTGGACTATTTTTCTCTTGGGTAGCCAGCCCTCAAATAATATCGGTCCACGAATAATCTTATATTGAATGCCCTATCTCATTCTCAAAGAGTATCGAATGCTAGATGATTAACCAATCCTCCATTCTGTCTTCCAGGTGAGGACCAGAATAATGTTTCTATCCATTCCCTTCACATGGCCTTCACTAAGACTTACGGCTGTTAGTCCTGGTGTAGTGCATGACACATGTAATAGAGAATCACATATGTCACTCCCTCTAAACATAGGAAGGACATACTTCAAGTTTCTTCCAAGAAAGAAAGTTACCACCAGGCTCCTTATCGGCTAGGGTCCTGCAGCAGCAATCCAGCTACTCATCAAGATTTCCTCCCCTCGACGTCATGGTTTTCGATATTTGAGGAATCTTTAACATTTGGCTTTATAGGGCACATATCATCCATCACTTTTAGTCACGAGTCATGTCCACTATCGAAAAGTGATTCATCAGTCTTCCTCATCTAGTCCACCATTATGCCATGCTGCTTTCCTTCGAATCATCCTCAAGGATTATACATCCTTTCTTATGATTAGAAGTCCTGCACAAATTCATCTAGATAAACATATACATATGAACTTTTAGAAAAAAAAGTTACCTTAGTGATGATCTTTCACCATGACATCTTCCTGTAGGCATCGGCATCCTTCATATATATTGACACATCTCCTAATGATATTTTTTTCCAAGGGTCTTCTTCTTTACCAGACTTCTGTGAGAGTCTACATATCTTCCCAAGAGATCTCCTAGTCACATCGTCTTGGCTTCCGAATGATAACAACCTCTTAACATGGTTTCATTTTATGATCTCTCCCTTTCTGCACATTCTCCATTCCCAGGAACTTGCAACCTTTCTAGTTTCTTGTTCATATACAACCACCTCATTTTCCATGAGGACATATTATCTTGATTTGATTTTTCTGTTCACTGAAAGATACTCCTCCATAGATCATACTTCTGAATACAGAGTTTCATTACCTACAACCATATGACATGAATTCACAACATCTAATGTTAGCATATAAATGTATACATACCTCATACCTTGGGTCATCCTATAGCAATTTCTCAAGAATTAAGAGCTTCATTCTCTTGGCCTACTCCATCAATATGTCATCACATTCCAGAAATTTTGTTTCCATGATGACCCTTACTCTTGATAACTACTTTCCATTAGTAATGTTATTAGAGAGGTTTTTCTCTCGAGCTTCTACACCAAGAGCTCTTATCTTTCTTTTATCATGATCCTATAATATACATTGCTCCCTATCATACTATTTACAACCAACAGAAATCACTTAAAGAAGAAGAAGATCCTAATCATGGTTGAGATCCCTCTTTGAGAATGTATCAGGGCATTCAAGATAATTGTAGTCGGGGACCAATATTCTTTGAGGGCTAGCTACCCAAGAGAAGAATTTTCCAAGAAGGTCATACTTTGGGAACACCTGGGTGGAGTATGTACCTTGGAGAGACAACGACGATGGTGTCTATAAGTCATGTGTCTCGCCAGCATTGTAGCCCATTGTTTCGTTGAGAGAAGGGGTTGTTAGTCAAGGCCTTGCACTAGGAAAATGCTGGTTGATATGATTCTATACAGATGCGATTACCAATCCGATTCTTCTTATGAGATTCTTCAATTTAAAAGTAACCATGTACCTGTATGAATACCTCGCTAGTTAAGAGGGAGTGTTAAAAGTGTTGTGAAATAGAGTGGAGAGCATGATATATATATAAGCGAAATGTGCCGCGAGGTCGGCTTAGAGACGAGGAATTTGTTTTCTTAGTCAAACACGCTACTCCATCTCATGGGTCGAAACTTCGGCCATGAGCCTCTTCATTTGATTGAAGCAACATGGTCTTTGTAGTCTTTGGTTGCCGTTTATCGGCGTTGTTGGCACAGAAGCCATTCCATTAAGCGCGTAAATTAAGACACGCTTCGTGCCACACGTCTTTGTTGAAAGTGACGTCGACATTTTCGAAAGCAACCATCGTGTTGTTACAATAGACGATCGGGTAAACGGCCATGGCGAGAATGTTTCTTGATGCACATGCAGAATGGCACGGTCGCACTGATGAGGTGGGAACATCCTGGTAGCTCTTGAAATTTATGAGGTTTAAAATTCCAAGCTTTCTTTTGAAGTCACCGCCATAAGTATCCACACGTGTAAATTAAGATGTGCTTCGTGCCATACGTATTTGTTGAAAGTGACGTTAGACTTTTTCCAAAAGCAATGCGGGGTTCAAGGAAGCAACCATCGTGTTACAATAGACGATCGGGTAAACGGCCATGGTGAGAATGTTTCTTGATGCACATGCAGAATGGCACGGTCGCACTGATGAGGTGGGAACATCCTGGTGAAATTTTTGTATTACATGGAGAATTTTAATATTGAAAGAATATTGACTAAACCAAGCTAATTTTATCGTTAGTTTAGATTATTTATTTGTAGGTGGTTGAGTGCAAAATTTCATACTTAGATTTGATCTTTTTAGATATTTGAAAAATCTATATTTGAAATGGATTTACTCTCGTTTATATATATATGAAAATTTGGAGGTCAAAAACTTTGGTGGAGCATAAAATAATTAATCTTTTTACAACGATACATGTAAACCAACCAATCATACACATTATGGAAATCCATACTTTCGGAGGTATTATTTCATATGAAAAATGAAACAACCTAAAGAAAATTCCAGGCTTGTATCTCTAGTCATGATTAATCATAAAAAGGGAATTGATCCAATAAAAGACATGGTTCAAACTACATCAAAGCCAAAACTGTTAATCCCCTATAAACATATATTTTTGGGGTTGAAATAACCTCCAGAAATAATGTCTTCATCTGGAAGAGAGTTAACCCACATTCTAATAGGAAATACTAATGTTTATCTCAGATAAATGTTAACCATCTCCAATAATTGAAATGCATTATGAATCAATATATCTTTAGTGTTGTAATGGAAATACAACATTGTAGCAACAACCTCTCTTTGTTTTATATAATTTAATGAATAATTTCTTATCACTATTATACAAACAATCTATATAATTTTTTTATAGAATATTTTGTCCACACAAAATTTTTAATATTTCTCAAATTGCTACGGGCCTTTTCTCTCCGTACTTTCTTAGATTATTCACTCATCTAAATCACTAATATAAATAGGCATACATTTTTCAAAAGGATAGTAGTGAAGATCATAATGCTTTCATCTCACTCTTTCGGGAGTACAAATCATTTTCTGTTTTAATAGGATATGGTTCGGAATTTTTTACCACGATGTTACTAGAATTAATAGTGTTAAGAGCGTCGGGGTTAGCTATTTGCTTTGAGTGATAGTCCTTTACATGATTATCTAGTTCCTAGTATGCAAATAATCATTTGGTACACTAGACATATTATATACTGAAAAAACAACATATTAACATCCATTTATTTTATAGATTAAAATTCTTTTGGTATATCTATTCGAAAAAAACCTCACAAACATGTATAATATCTCAAAATTCTTGCATTAAAAACCAATCCTTCCCAAAATTCTCTATAACTTCCTTAACACAATACTTTTGTCAGTATATAGAATATACTAAAATGTGACATTGGAAATGGGAAATCCTATGAAAAGCCACAAGTGGTCATCAACATTGTGATAGATGATCCAAATATCATAGTTTAAAGTTAGGATAAATTATTTAATTAATATTAGACACACTTAGAAATATAATATTGTTACAAAAGATATGGCTCTAGAATTGTGTCGTATCTTAGGCTCTAACATAGGAATAAAGTTAGTAGATTGGTTCAAAGGTTATTTATTGTAAATGGACACTTGTTGTTTTATTAAGTGGTCCATAAATAAATTAATTTAGGACATGTAGCTTATAGATAGGTTATTTTTCTTAATTGCAAGAGTGTTGGAGTTTACATGTCTAAACTCTTGCAATTCCTATGTAATTTGTTTTCCCATTATCAATAAAATTACTTGTGTGAGGATGCTTATGTATTATTGTCATATCAGAGCTTTACTAATGCAGTTGACGGGAGAAGGAGATTCCAACTCTACAAGCTTATGGAAAACTCCATTAAATTGTTCATCAATTGAATTGGTATGCAAATTTGTCAAATTTGTTTTTCAGGGACAATAAATTTAATTATTATTTGGATTCTAGATTAATATTCGATTCATTTTTTTAAATATGAAATTCTAAGATTATCCTACGCTGCCCCCAAACACTGTGTAATTCCACTGTAATTTTCATACCTTGGAGACTGCTGTGAGGTGCTGATGCATTAGCCTTGGAACTTTGGCCAACCAATCCAACACAATTTCATTGGGTAGTCCATGGAGACTGATGTCCGATGACTCCCCATCACTGTCCTCGAATCATTTTTTTGAGCTCTCCGTCTCTGCCTCTCGCTACCGCATAACTCTCTGTGAAATGGGTATATGACCAGTAAAGCGTTTAACGTTGATGGTAGATCAGAATTAATTCATTGCCTTGCTGCTGGAGTTAAACCTTAAATATAAAAACCCTTCTCTGATAAAATGTGCCCAACACTACACTTGCTCCCCATTTGCTGTGCGGTTAAGGCAAACCATAAATTTTGGAGCGGCCACAATTAAATCTCCAGAGATATTTATCCCCATAATTACTTTGTTGTTAATCAAAAGACAACCGAAGCAATGTGGGATTTGGATTGTGAAATTTTTTTTCTCACTAAAACACAATATTCCATGATTTTCTTATTTATATGATTTCTGAAAAGGAGACCTAAGGCACCTAGTCCAGCATTCCATTGCAAGTTCTCATTCTTTCGGTGGCCTAATTCAACGGAGTAACATCCATCGAGCAGCTGTGCAGGGGATGCAGAGCCATATCATTTTAGTCAACGAAATAATTCTCCATTGCATAGCTGATTTTTCTACCAGCTCGAATGATTTTTAAGAGTTTAACAGAAAGTCACAGTATCTCTCTTTGGCTTCTTGCAAACTAAATAATTTTAGTTGAATTTTACTAGAAAATCTCTGATTTGAAGGGTCATATTTTCGGTTGGATCAAGGTCTGTGATCATCTGCAATCGACATGAGCTTCCTCTTCGAAAAGAAAAAAAGACTCCTGCAGAGCTTCCGCGGGAGAATAAATGCATTCTAGACAGATCTATTCATGAAATAGATAGGTAGAGGAGGCGAGAAGGCAGGTCAAGAGGCAGTGCTCAGAAAGCGAAGCAAAATGCCAAGGATCATTTTGTAAATGATTGGGACAACAACTTCAATCATTTTTGGGAGAAAAGTGTTATTTTAAAAATGTTTGTAATGTAAGTGGGATAAAAAAGAGAATCCTACAGACCTTCTGTGGGAGAATAAATGCATTCTAGATAGATCTATTCTTGAAATAGATAGGTAGAGGAGGCGAGAACGCAGGTCAAGAGGCAGTGATCAGAAAGCGAAGCAAAATTCCAAGGATCATTTTTTAAATGATTGAGACAACAACTTCAGTCATTTTTGGGAGAAAAGTGCTATTTTTAAAAATTTTGTAATGTAAGTGGGATAATTTTTTTTTGGGGTGATTAACTTGTAAAATTTGTAAATCCGTGGAGCAATAAGGAGATGTCAATTGTAATATTTTTGGAGAAAGAAGGTGTGAGGGGTTATTTGTAAATGTTTGGAGGAGAAATTTTTGTAATTTTTGGAGTAATAAATAGATATTATTTATAATTTTTATTTTGGAAAAATAAGGGTCATTATTTCTAACTCAAAGTACTTTTTCACTTTGAGGGGGGTAGGTTTTTTTAAAGGAAATTTGTATGGGCATTTTCAAGCGGTCAAATATTGAAAAAGTTTCATTGCGAACACTAAAGGAGAAATTGAATAGAGCCAAGTGCAAAGCTGAGTCATTTTTCTCCTTTTTCAACAACTATACGAGGGTCAAGGCCAAGCCTCGATAAATCATTTTCTCTTTGCGTGGCGTGTGTCATTTTTTGCATGGCGTGTTTCATGTGATGAGTTTCTCTTTTTTTCTTGTGTTTGATTCTTTTGGTGCACTGCTACAACATTATAATGTCAAAGTTAATTAATCTGTTTTCTGATTCTGATAAGCTAGAAGGGGTGAAATCTTATAAGACATGGAAATGTCTAATTGAAATTACTCTCATATATAATGAATTGTGACATGAAATATGTGATGGCGACATTAAGCCTAATAAACCAAGAGATGCGACTTTACTTGAAAAATGGGAAATCAAAAATACCAAGGCATTAGTTCTTATAAAGTCTTCAGTTAACAATGAAATGTACATTCATATTGAAAACACCTAAGATGCATGGAATGCTTTGTGTACATTCAAAGATATATGTGATACACAAATCGAATCAAAGAAGGTTGATATTCAATAAAAATTGCTTCAACAAATATTAACTGAAGGTAGTGATGTTCTTGAATATATTTCTCGGCTTAAAAACTTCAAGCATGAAATATAAATATTGGTTTTCAAGTTTTTGATGAAATTTTCCTAACTACAATTTTAATTTCTGGTTTGCCTTCTTCTTACACACATTTTTTGGAAACTTTTCAAGTCACTGGAAAATTAGAGAAGATCACGTTTGATGAGTTGAGTGATATGTTAGCCCAACGTGACAAAAATTTTGGGAAGAAGAAATAAACTGGGGAAGATGTCTTCTTCATGAAGGCTGGCACAAGTAAATCCTCAACTGATAGTTCGAGAAGCAAAGGACGGGGAAATTTCAATCAAAGTGAAGTAGCACATGGTATATAAGGTCGTGGTCACAGCCAAAGTAGAGAAAACAATTTCAACATAGGTTATAGTTCAGGTAGGAGCAATTTTCAATGCAGAGGAAACAATCAAGGCAGATGATATAATCAAGGAAAAGGACAAAGTCCAGGTAGAGGAAAAACTCAAAACAGAGGTCAAAGCAGAGGCACAGGACAGTATCAAGGAAGAATTAGATATTTAAGTCAAATTTTTTGCAGAATATGTAACAAAGTTGGACATTATGATGAGGATTGTAGAACCTCCATTGATAAAATTCCTAAGTTTCATCCAAACTTTGCACAGGCTTCCAATGATGAAGATGATCACGATGGTTCCGAATATGTCTTCAACAACACATAATCAATAGCTTTACAATTTTTAACCTTTCTTAGAAGTGATTATGAATATGCATGGATTATGGATACAGGAGCAACTCAACACATGAATTTTCGACGCGACTTATTGTGGAACTTCCAGTAATGCCATCTCAATTCAATCTATGTCACTGATAAAACAAAACATACTTCTTATGGAAAAGGTGAAGTTAAAGTTTTTTTACTTGGCATTGCAGAAAGAATATTTCAAATGTATGGTATGTCCCAACATTTAAGAAAAAAATTATATCTTTAGTAACGATTCGACAAGCAAGATATCTGGTGATTATGGAAGATGGTTTAGTTAAAATTAACTCAGTAAAAAAAAACATGAAAACAATGATGACATGTTATGAAGATGGAAATCTGTTAAGGATGAAAGGGACAATTATTCTAAGAAATTATGACTTTGTAGGTGCAGCAAGTATAGACATTTCATTGATAAGATTGTGGCATGTAAGATATGGCCATCTCAACTTTGAAATTCTCTCTCAGTTACAATTAGAGGGAATGGTTAAGGGACTTCCAACCTTCAAAAGGGAAAATGCAAAATGTGAAACTTTCATTTATGGAAAGAAACATCGAGAGACTTTTGCCACAAGTTCATGGTGAGAAAATAGGCATTTGCATTTGGTTCACAATGATATTTGTGGACCCTTACAAAATTCACTAGGAGGATGTAGATATTTTTTACTCCTTGTTAACGATTTTAGCATGATGGCTTAGGTATATTTTTTGAAGCAAAATTAAAAATAATTTGAAAAGTTTAAAACTTTTCACCAACTTACTGAAAATGACTTCAGTTAAGGAGAAAATTTGCACTCTTAGAACCGAAAATGGAGGAGAATTCACTTCAAATGAATTCAAAATGTATTGCATAGATAATGGCATAAAATGACATCTTACCAATGCTTACACTTCACAAAAAAATGGAGTAGTAGAAAGAATGAACTGCACCTTGTTAGAAATGGTGAGATCTATGTTAACTTTCAAAAAGTTAGGTCCGATATATTGGGCTGAGGCAATTCATACCGCTGTCTACTTAAGGAACATATCACCCACGACTTCTTTAGACAGAATCACACCTTATGAAGCATGTTTGGCTTCAAACCTCGAGTTAAACATCTTAGAGTTTTTGAATCAATATGTTTTTCCTTATTTTCGAAGGAAAAACGAACTAAGCTTGACTCACGAATCTTGAAGTGCACAATGATTGGGTATTCTGATGAGAAGAAAGGGTACCAAATTTTGTCTAATGGGAAATTTATTGTGAGCGGGGATGTGATTTTTTATGAAAATGAGAGTAAGAGTGTTGAAGAAATTGAAAGTCTTCTTCAAAATTTAGAAACAAAAGGGGATAAAAGAAAAGGAAATATACAAATTAAACTAAATTCACAAAATTGGTATAAACTTGAGTTTCCTTCATCTGAAAATGATTCATCCAGACCATCTTCTTCACCACCACCATCTAGGTCTTCTATAAATTCATCCAAATATCCTAGGAGCAGCAGTTCTTCTGACAGTGACTCTCCACTCCCAGAATCCGTGGTTGATCAACGAACATCTGTGTACATCAACCCACTTTATAGTGATGGTGATTTTTCACAATATTAAACCAATGAACATCAATTTCCAAAATGGATAGTTCAAGTTTTGAAATATGTAAGGCCTGATGAATAGCATAAAACAAGAACAAGGTAATCACACATAAGTGAAGGAAATTTTACCTTGATAGCAAATGATTTTACTGAATCTTCTACTTATCGAGAGGGAGTAAAATATAAAGAATGGCAACAAGATATGGTTGATGAATATCAGGCAAGTCATAAATCTAGGGCCTATTTAACCCTATCTTACCCCATTTTTGGTAAAATACTTATTTTTACGAACTAGCTGAACAGTTAAGCTTGGATTACAGCACCAGGTCTCTTTTAACCCCTGCGTCGCTTTCCCTTTTGGGTTTTCCTCACTGGTTATAGGTATTTTTCCATTCCTGCATCTTATAGTTTTCTTTCAGCTTTATTTTTCAAAATGGTAATCGCGAGAGTCAAGTCCAGAAAGTATGAGCTTGAAACCCCTCAAGCCTACGAAGTAAGAGTTGTCCCTGGACCTGAGCCCCTCATTGACAAACAGGCTCGTATCCGTGACTCGCAGTACCCTTTCAGTGTCTCTCATGTCAGACCCGACCTGTTAGAAAGTCATGTGAAAGGCCAAGATTGGTTCAGAGTCATTCGGTCTGGCCTATACTACCAAATTGTTCCGCCCACCTTTCTAGTCACCGAATTCATATGTTGGCTCAGATATGCCTAAGACGAACGCATGGATGTGTTTCTTTCAGCTTAGGGAAAGAGGGTTTTTTGTATATTCCCTGCGCTCATTAAAGAAACCCTCTATTTTCCTCACAACCAAGAGTATGTCGGGTTCACAGAGCTCTCCTTGTCTCGTCAGTTCTCCAAATTTCCCTGGAAATAGTAGAGTGAATTCCTCTCTTCCATCTCAGACTCTCGTCTCACGTCTATCCCGTCTTCGGATATGGTGCCCTTGAATACATTCACAGAAAACCTCCAGCCTATTCTCGCTTTCATCTCAGGGTTACTAGGTCTTAGGGAGGTCGAGAGGGTGTCGAAGGAATGCATAGCCCTCCTTTGGCTCATGTCCCATCCAGGTGTCATTTTGGATATCCCCACTTTCTTGGCCTTGGACATTCAAACCCAGTTTCAAGAAATACCCTCTTTAGGGGCTTTCTATTTCTGTTCACTTGTGTTTTACCTCTTTCTGTTTGAGCACACGGATAAGTTCAAAGTTTTGGGCGTAAAAAAACTCTCAAGAATGAATAGCCAGCCAAGAATTGTCTTTGAGTGGAACGTCTCAGTACGTCAGCAACCTAACGAGATGGGTTACTCAAGGTTTTTTAATGAGTTTATGACCATTTCCTACACCATACTTCACGACAGCCCCCCGCCCAAGATTTCTCCTGAGCAGAAGGATTGGCTACAATTTGGTGATGAGGAGAGCACAGGGGACTAGTACTTGTTTGATGATTACACTGAGATTAGAGTCTACGGTGTAGATGTTCCCCCCTATCGCCTGCCGTTGTTTCCTGCTATGTAGGTTTTCACCCTTGAATACATACGTCAAACCCTCAAAGCGGAATAGTTCCACTTCATCCCCGCGAAGAAAGGCTACATCCTTAAGCTCTCGACCACCATCAGCCCTTTTACCGTAAAATCGAGACACGCCCTCTCCACAGTGGAGACACTGCTTCAGGAGATGGATTTAGTGCTGGGGAAAGTTTGGCCCTATGACCCAAAAGGAATCCTATCCAATAGGAAAATGAAGATTTGGTCCACTACATATGTGCATGAGACTAGGCCCTTCATTGAATGGAGAGCTAACCTTGACACATGGCCTTTGGCTTCGCAGATGGAGGCCAAATATTTGGCTGCAGAAGGAAGGGGTGACACCACTTCAGCGGCACAGGGAGGAAAGGGAAGACTGACGAGGCCGAGTTTTCAGAGGAACCGGAAGGTTTGGGTATAGGGGAGGGGTCTCATCCCTCCAAGAACCATAGAATTGATGATGTGGAGATTATCTGGGATGAGCTGCCTCAAGAGGAGCTAATTAGATACGAGCAGCCTAATAAGATCAAGGCTAGTTTCAGAGTAAATTATGATGGTGCTTCCTCTTCGAAACCCTCTAGGATATCACAGGCTGTTTCGGTAAACAGAGCCAAAGTAAGGGAAGAAATTGGAAACAGAAACTGGACAGTAAGGGAGAAACTCCGAGCATAATTGGCCAGGTTCTTGGATAAGTATCATAGCCGGCTCACCTCAGAGCTGGATATGGATAAAGAATAGTTGATAATAGCTGTCATGGAGGCAGTGCTAGACCCCACTGCTAATGAAATCAGCTATAGAGCTCTGGAGGTTGCTATGAATCTATCAAAGGTCCCTTTAACTGACAAACTTGGCCTTCACCAATGCATCAGGGACATGTTAGGGGACAAGGTTGTGAAGCTTGCGCTCGCATTAAGGAAGCTGGAAGACAAATACAAAGAGGTATTAGAGAATCAGAAAAAGGAAAGGGCTAGTGCTAGTGGGATCAGCAACAACCTGCACCATCACAGAAGGATAATGAGTGAAAAAGGAAGTGATAAAGAAGAAATCCAGAAGTCATCAAAGATATAAACAATCAGATGAAATGAAACACAAACCTCCTGGAAGCCAGGTGCCTCATCTAGACCGACATCATATCGGAGGTAAGGAAACGTTAGAAGTATATTATTTTAATGGATGATAAGGAGACTATTGTCTGATTTTTCAAAGGGAAGTTGCAGGAAGGACAAGCGGAAGCCGAGGCAAAGGTGGGCATGGCCAAGAAGTATATCACTTACCTAAATGGATTGGGTTCTAAAGAGTTGGCTATCCAAGGGATTTAAGACCATTTCACGGGAGTGATGGAAATTAGAAGGGTACTTGAGAAATACACCACACGTGTAAATGCATTGAGTGTTTTGGAGTAGGTTGCCAAGGGAGTGTGGAAGTTTGAGCAAGAGTGGGATGAGCTAGTTAAAGCAGGCCTCCCATCATGTTGGGATCCTACGACTGCCGCATTTTCAGGTCTAACTTATTACGAAGAGAAGCTGACAATGGTTATGAATCAGAAAAATCTTCCCTATGAGAAAACCACTCGCCTGAAAGATGAAAATATAATTGTTGCCCTAGGAAAGGAGATTTCCCTTCTCTGTCAGATCAAACAGCGCTTGGCCATACACGTGGATTACTCAGAATTAATTGATATATAGGCCTTAATGGAGATTTTTTACACTATGCCCTCGCCAAGTGTGACCATATGGCAGAAATGCAGTGAGTATGAAAATGTACTAGTCACCACATTGTCCCTCCAGTACCCACCTCCTTAGAATCATAAAGTTGGTTCTTCCATGTCACCGGTGCTTCCAACATAGCCGGCAACTACTACGCCCCGTTCCTCTAAAAATTGATTCTCATGGTCTGGCCCTAGTGGCCTTTTTACTTGTTATTTCTACTTTGTAATATTGGGTGAAATCTTCATTTCACCCTATGCATTTTTATTTTCTATTTAAGTTGTTTTGTTTTATATTGGAGCCTATGTTGAGGCCACTACAGAGATGATGAGAGGCGCTTTTCCTCATTATCAATTTTGATTTTGATAGAGACAAGCAACAGAAAAGATATTTTTGTGAACAAATGTTGGTCTAAAATATATTTTGCTAACGGTAAACAGGGGATTATAAAAGAAACAACCTGAGTTTATAGAAGGGTTCCAGATTTTCCAAAACAGAGAGTGTTAGTTGTAAATGCCCCTTTTTTGTAAAGTTTTGAGGCCTTCTTGTGGTTTATGTCGAAGAATCCCATTGGGAGATCAAATGATATTATTTTGTTGTGGGATGGATTCCTGGTGACTTTAATACATTCCTGATTTTTAAACTTTTCATTAAACTTATTTACACCTTCATTTCAAACTCTATTTGATGTGAGAGTAATTTTAGAATGTAATCAGAAAGTATTAGTTTAATAGAGCAGTAGACTTAATATGAGAGCAACAGGTATTAAGAAAATGCTACATATCAGATAAATACATAAATATCATGCACAGAGACACCAGATATAAGTGGAAACCCATAAAGGGAGAAAACCACATCTTATTATTGTTGTGATGCAAAGACAAGCTCCAACTCCCTCTCACCACTGTTTTCTGCAGGCACCAACCTACAGGAGGCTCCTACCTCAATTCTGCAAGCTACAACTTGCAAGGAAGCACCAACTCCCTTCAGTTTTCTGCAGGCACCAACCTACAGGAGGCTCCTACCTCAGTCATCTACAACTGACAACTATCAGGCTGCAACTTGATAGGGAAGCTCCAACTTCCTCATTTTCTAAAACTGAATGTTTGCTGATTTACCTCAGATATCAGCTCTGTTCTGTAGCTTCTCTTAATCTTCTCTGCCTTCTATATTCTGCATTCTCTATATATATGCTCTCTCCCTTGCTCTCAAAAAACTCTCTCTGCATATCAAGATGATATTATTTATAGATTTCCTCACATGACTGTTTGTATTCTGCTTGGAATTCGAAATGGAAAGTCATGTCTCTTTGCCTTCTGCCTTCTCACTCCTTTTATTAGCTTACTCAGAAATTATAACTGTAGGTGTCAATTTTAACATTACAGTGGGAGTTTGTTTTCTCTCGGAGACTTGCCAATGCATCACAAACAATAAAAATTTAAATAAAACATTTACATTCAAATTTAAATGAGAACTCCAACTCAACTCATTTAGTCTTTTGAATTGGTACGCATTTGTCTTTTCTTTGGCTGTCTTTGTCTTTTCTGTGACTGTGTTTTATCTTCTTTCGGATCTGTTTTCTCTTCTATCCTCTGCTGTGGTGTAACTGCTGCATATGTGTAAATGTGCCTTTTATATCCGCTGACTGTAAATCTGGGGGAATTCCAATCCCTTTTATGCCATTAGTGTCTTGTTGATGTGGAACTTTCCGCAAGCGGAACGGACATATATCACAGTCATTGTATATTTATAATCGCCCTCCCATTAAGCCAAGGCCCGTGGGTTCACAGCCCATGTGACATATTTTAATACACTTGCAACCGTGTTTTATATATCTAACAACAATCCTTTTATATATAAGCAATCGCCCTCCACCTTAAGCCTTTGGTCTTATATTACAATCCAATAAGTCGAATCACAACCACTAATACATGAAAGGGTCGGGCCCCACATCTCCATCGGCGGATCGGTGGTGTCAAACGAAAACTTGCGATTGCGATTGATCAAACGGACGTGATGACCACATAAAACATGGCTCATATCGCAATCGGGTCCGAACTTTGAACACATGCAATCGGGACGCATTATAGAAAAGTTCCGATTGCGATCAGAACACGGATGTGATTTGCACAAATTAACTCCCGCATATAACAGGATCGGGTCCGCCACTTCAATCGCAACATATTACAAAGTCGTGCGATCAATCGGAGAGTTCTGATTGCGATTGAGATTCCGGACGCGATTGAACCAATTAATTCCATCGTATAATCGCCATCGGGTCCGCCACTTCAATCGCAACATATTACAAAGTCGTGCGATCAATCGGAGAGTTTCGATTGCGATTGAGATTCTGGACGCGATTGAACCAATTAATTCCATCGTATAATCGCCATCGGGTCCGGCCTTTGATCGGAGCATATAACAAAAGACTTGCGATCAATCGGAAAGTTCCGATTGCGATTGGGAACTCGGATGCGATTAGCTCATAAACTGTGGCATATAACTCGATCGGGTCCGGCCTTCGATCAGAGCATATAACAAAAGACTTGCGATCAATCGGAAAGTTCCGATTGCGATTGGGGAGAGGTCCCACCATCTAAAACTTCGTTTTGTGCGCTCCATAATATAACGGACATATATGTATACTTTTCCAAAGGGTTAAGCGATTCCCGGAATATGGTTTATATATTATATGTGCTCCGCCGGTTGGAGAGTGCGATTCCCGGAATATGGTTCTGTATTATATGTGTAACGCCCGGCTGGAGTCTGCGATTCCCAGAATAAGATTCGTGTTATATTATATGTATAATGCTCGCTGGAGTGTGCGATTCCCGGAATTTTGTAACTGCTCTCTGCCTCTGTCTCTGCTTCTGTCACTCTGCCTCTGTCTCACTGTGCTTCTATGACTGTTACATTTTGACTGTCTTCTTGTTGCCTCTATTGCTTTCGTTGTGCCTCTTTTGCCTTCCTTTGCTTCAGCGCTGCCTCTTTTGCCCGAGTGCTGCCGCCTTTGCCATCAATGACAATATTTCCAACAGTCTCCCCCTTTGGCATTGATGGCAATCCACTTTCTCTGTTTGCTTTCTCTTTCTCTTGTTGCTTGCTCTTCCTCCTGCTATTTGTTCTTCCTCCCCCTTTGACATCAATGGCAAAGGATGACACCTCATCCCTCCGTATGGGTTCTGTCATTGTATTTCCTTTCTCTGAGTTACGTTTAGGTCCTCTTCTGCTGAAATTGGACTATGTTGTGTTTCATTTGTAGTGCCTGTAATATGTGCTAGATTGCAGACAGAGATGATGCATTTTACGATTGAAAGGTTCTTGTTGCTTCTGAATGCTGATAATATTGATAATGCTGATCCTGTGGACTTGTTTTATGCTTATCTTGTTGGCTGTTCTCCCCTTGGAATGATATCTTCGTTTTGTTCTCCCCCTGAGACTGTACTTTCTCTTCATATTAGAGAATAGTATCTACAGATACTACCCCTAGTTTGTCTCTCAAGTATTCGAATGGTTCTCTGGCAAGTGGTTTGGTAAATATATCTGTTATCTGTTCTTTTGTTGATACATAGTCCAGTTTAACTATCTTCTGAGCCACTTGTTCTCGGAGAAAATGATACTTGATTGGTATATGTTTAGTTTTTGAATGAAGCACGGGATTTTTAGATATACTTATAGCACTTGTATTATCACATTTGATTGAGATAGGTTCATTAATGCTTACCTTCATGTCTTGAAGTTTCTGCTTCATCCACATGACTTGGGTGCAACATGCTGCTGCTGCTATATATTCTGCTTCAGCTGTAGACAGAGAGATGGATGTTTGTTTCTTGCTTAGCCATGCCACCAGACTTTCTCCTAGATAGAATGCACCTCCACTTGTACTCTTCCTATCATCCACACAGCTGGCCCAATCTGCATCTGTGTACGCTGTTAAGGTGAAGCTCTTGCCTTTAGGATACCAAAGCCCATATTGTGCTATTCCTTGTAGATATCTGAGTATTCTTTTTACTGCCAGAAGATGGTTTTGTTTAGGTGCTGCTTGATATCTTGCCACTAGTCCTACTACTAGCATGATGTCTGGTCTTGAAGCTGTCAAGTACAGCAGGCTTCCTATCATGGATCTGTAGAGTTTTTGATCTACATCTGCAGACCTATCATCAACACACAGCTTGCATCCCGTGATCATGGGGGTTTTCATTGGTTTGCAGTCCTCCATTTTGAATTTTTTCAGCATTTCTTTTAAGTATTTTTCTTGAGAAATGAATGTGCCTGTGTTCTTTTGCTGAATTTGCAGTCCCAAGTAGAAACTGAGTTCTCCAATCATAGACATTTCAAACTGTGTTTTCATCTCATCAGCAAACCCTTTTGCTAGTTCATCTTTGTTGCTTCCAAACATAATGTCATCAACATATACAACAACAATTAGGAGTTCATTTTCATGCGCTTTTATGTATAGATTGTTGTCTACTCCACCTCTCTTAAAACCCTTTTTTTGCAAATATTTGTCCAGTCTTGAGTACCAAGCACGAGGAGCCTGTTTCAGTCCATATAGGGCCTTCTTCAGTCTGCACACATAGTCTTCTTTGTCTGTCAATGAGAAGCCTTCTGGTTGTTCCATATACACTTCTTCTTCTAGATCTCCATTAAGAAAAACAGACTTTACATCCATTTGATATACCTTGAAGTCTTGGTAGCATGCAAATGCCAGGAACATTCTGATAGCCTCCATTCTGGCTACAGGTGAAAATGTTTCATCATAGTCAAGTCCTTCAATTTGTGAGTATCCTTTGCAGACCAGCCTGGCTTTATTCCTAATTACTTGTCCTTGCTCATTCATTTTGTTTTTGAATACCCATTTTGAACCAATGATATTTTTCTCAATAGGTCTAGGAACTAGTTCCCAGGTATTGTTCTTCTCAATTTGGTTCAATTCTTCATTCATTGCTTTTATCCAATACTTGTCCTTGTTGGCTTCTTCAAATTTCTTTGGCTCTATTTGTGATAACATGGCTATGTATACTTCTTCTATTTGTTCTGTTAGCTGCCTTCTTGTCTGGACTCCTGCTTTCTTGTCTCCTATGATCTGATCTTCAGGATGATTCTTCTGAGTGTATCTTGAGGGGGTTTTTGAGCTCAGCTCTGCATCTTCTATTGTCTTGCTAGTTTCTTCATCATTCTAGTCTTCTTCTTCATGATTAACTGATGGACTGCAACAATCTGTATTTCTTGTATTGTTTGGAAATTCTTCATCAAATCTCACATCAATACTTTCAACTATTTTCCGAAGAGTCTTGTTGTAGCATCTGTATCCTTTACTTTTGGAAGCATATCCTAGAAAAAACCCTTCATCTGCCCTTGCATCAAATTTCCCAAGGTTTTCATCATTATTCTTTATGTAACACTTACTACCAAAGACTCTGAAATGTTTTATTGAAGCTGGCTTTCCATGCCATATTTCATATGGAGTCTTGTCACTGCTTGGCCTTAAGTGAGCTTTATTAAGGATATGTACTGCTGTGTGCACTGCTTCTGCCCAGAAAGTTTGAGCAATATCATTCTCTTGCATCATGGCTCTGGAAATTTGTTGAACAGATCTGTTTTGTCTTTCTTCTACTCCATTCTGCTAAGGTGTTCCTGCAATAGTGAATTGTTTTTTTATGCCATGTTCATTGCATAGGTTAGCAAAGTCATAATCTGTAAATTCTCCTCCTCTGTCTGATCTGATACATTTTAGTTTGCATCCTGTTTGATTTTCAGCTAATGCCTTGAATATCTTAAATTTGTCCAGTGCTTCTGATTTATTCTTGAGAAACGCAACCCATGTCATTCTGGAGAAATCATCTATTATCAGCATAAAGTAGGAATCTCCACTTGGTGTTTTAGTTCTTGCAGGTCCACACAGATCCATGTGCACAAGTTGCAGTGGTCTTCTTGTTGATAACTCTTCTTTAGATTTAAAGGATGTGCGAGTTTGTTTCCCAAATTGACAAGATTTGCATATAGTACTTGAAGGCCTTTTTATTTCTGGCATATCCCTGACAGCTTTCTTCTTGCTTAGTCTGATGATATGGTCAAAGCTGAGATGTCCCAATCTCCTATGCCACAACCATGACTCCTCAAGTTTGCTAAGATGGCGGGCTTCATCTTCCTCTTTCACTATGTATACATTGTTCTCTGTTCGAACACCTTTGAGCAGAGTCTTTCCTGTTTTGCTTGACCTGACTACACAATCTTGTGCTCTAAAAAGAACTTCACAGCCTTTGTCACACATCTGACTGACACTCAGTAAATTTGCTTTCATTCCATCCACAAATAGTACCTCTTGGGCTTTTCTTCTACCATTGTCTATGCTGACTGAGCCTTTTCCTTTGATCTTTCGTGATTTATCATTACCAAAAATAACATTGCCAGATTTCTTTTCATCAAGAGTTATAAACTTGCTTCTGTCTCCAGTCATGTGTTTGGAGCAGCCACTGTCCAAGTACCACTGGCTTTTCAGATCTTGAGCAGTTAGATCCAGGTCACATTTATTCACTTTCTTTATCCATTGGAGGCCCCCTTTTTTTTGGTATCTTTGGTGAGGTGATGAATTATATCCCTTTAGAGAACACTTGGAAGATATATGCCCAATTTGATTGCATATACAACATTTGATTATAGTTTTTGCAGAATTGTGAGCATGAACAAAATTGCTTTGAATCATAAACCTCCTTGAGGTATTGAACATCAGTCTTTGTCCATACTTTCTACATTCAATAATTTTATGGCCAAATTCCTTACAATAAAAACAATAACCATAGAAATTATTTGCATACCTGATGTAAGATTGTTTTCTCCATTTGTTTGTTTGAGATAGCCTCTTCACTGTTTGCATCTTTTACAGGTCTGAATTACTCTTCTTTGCATAACAATATGCAGCAGTGTGTCCAAGCTTGTGGCAGACATAGCAGGTGGCATTCTTCATAGGAGGGAAGAATTTCCTCTGATGACTTCCAAATTTGATATACTTAGGGGCATATGATTCTTTTTTTGCCATCTTAGTATTCATTATATTCCTTGTTACTAGAGATTTCTTCTGATCTCTGTCATTCTTATTACATGTTTCTTCTTTTATAGGAATGGTCTGGGCTTCTTCATCAGTCTTCATTGCTTTTACAAAAATTATATTTTTGTCTTTCTTTTCTTTGCCTTTACTCGATTCTCCTTCATAGCCTATTCCTGTTTTTATCATTGGGGATCTTTGAGCAACTAGGATATCATTCAACTTGCTAGAGCTTGTTGTTAGAGAAGAGTTTATAACCACTGTCCTTTGAGCATTTTCTAGTTTCTTCCTGAGACCTACCACTTCTTCCTCCAACTTCTCTTGTTCTTGGGTTTTATCCTTGATTTGTTGAAGTAACATATCTTCTATCTTCTTGGCTTCTTCAAGCCTTACCTTCAGCAGCATGAGGACTTCTGAATTTTGTTCTTCTTTCACACATTTGAGGAGAATCTCTTTTTGTTTTCTACATTTTAGTTTGAGTCTCTCAATCTCCTCCAGAGCACTTCTTAGCTCCCCCTCAAGGTCTACTTCCCCTTCTTCTTATTCATCTTCTAGTAGGAGTCCCTCAAGATCTTCTATGGCCATTAATAAAAATTCTAAGGTTCCTTCTTCACTTGAGGGTTCTTCTGAGTCTTCAGATGCACTGCTGTCTTGCTGAGCATAGAAGTATTTTCTGCTGAATTTCTTTCCTTTCTGCCAGAACTTTGATGTGTCTTTCTCTGATTCTTGAGCTTGATTTCTTACTTTCTTGTGAGGACATTTAGCAGCATAATGTCCAACTCTTCCACGGTTAAAGCATTTGAAGGGAAGTTTACCTTTGTATCTACCTGAGCCTCTATCCAATTTCTTGACAAATTTAGCCTCTTCTTCATCAGAGCAAGATCATATTTCTTCCTTTTCTTCTTTCTGCTTTTCTGTTTTGAATGTTGCTTCCCTTGTACTTGGCTTCTTCTGTGGGAGCCTCATTTCATAGGCTGTTAGATTTCCAAGTATCCGGTTCATGGTCAGAGTCTCCCAATCCGCTGTCTCTTCTATTGCAGATACCTTGGGATTAAATTTGGATGGGAGTGATCTTAGAATATTTTGCACAACTATACTTTCTGGTATGGTTTCTCCAAGAGCTTTCATATTGTTAACAATTTCTGCAACTTTTAAGAAGAAGCTGCCAACATCTTCATCATCATTCATTTTTAATTTTTCAAACTGGGCTCTATATACTTGAATTTTGGCAGTTTTTACTTTCTGGTCTCCCTCATGTATGCCTTCAAGAGTATCCCATATTTTCTTGGCAGTGTCTTTGTGCATTACTTTAATAAACTCTGCTTCACATAATCCATTCAGGATGGCATTCATGGCTTTTGCATTAGCTACAAAGCTTTCTTTAGCTTCTTTCTCTGTATCGGTTGACTTCGGGGCATATCCTAATTGCACAGTAGCCCAGACTTCTACTCCTAGTGACATTATGTATGTCTTCATTCTGATTTTCCAAAAAGCATAATTTTCACCAGTGAAGAAAGGGGCTTTATTGGTTGAGCATCCTTCTTTACTAGCCATCTTGGGAACCTAGGATCTCCTTTCAGTCGTTAGACTTGTACAAAGGAACTTGGCTCCGATACCAATTGTTGAATCTCTAATTAAACTGAGAGGGGGGGTGAATCAGTTTAATACATTCCTGATCTTTTAAACTTTTCATTAAACTTATTTACACCTTCATTTCAAACTCTATTTGATGTGAGAGTAATTTTAGAATGTAATCAGAAAGTATTAGTTTAATAGAGTAGTAGACTTAATATGAGAGCAGCAGGTATTAAGCAAATAATACATATCAGATCAATACATAAATATCATGCACAGAGACACCAGATATAAGTGGAAACCCATAAAGGGAGAAAACCACATCTTATTATTGTTGTGATGCAAAGGCAAGCTCCAACTCCCTCTCACCACTGTTTTTCTGCAGGCACCAACCTACAGGAGGCTCCTACCTCAATTCTGCAAGCTACAACTTGCAAGGAAGGACCAACTCCCTTCAGTTTTCTGCAGGCACCAACCTACAGGAGGCTCCAACCTCAGTCAGCTACAACTGACGACTATCAAGCTGCAACTTGATAGGGAAGCTCCAACTTCCTCAATTTATCAAACTGAATGTTTGCTGATTTACCTCAGATATCAGCTCTGTTCTGTAGCTTCTCTTAATCTTCTCTGCCTTCTATATTCTGCATTCTCTCTATATATGCTCTCTCCCTTTCTCTCAAAAACTCACTCTGCATATCAAGATGATATTATTTATAGATTTCCTCACATGACTGTTTGTATTCTGCTTGGAATTCGAAATGGAAAGTCATGTCTCTTTGCCTTCTGCCTTCTCACTCCTTTTATCGGCTTACTCAGAAATTATAACTGTAGGTGTCAATTTTAACATTACAGTGGGAATTTGTTTTCTCTCGGAGACTTGCCAATGCATCACAACAATATAAATTTAAATAAAACATTTACATTCAAATTTAAATGAGAACTCGACTCAACTCATTTAGTCTTTTGAATTGATACGCGACTATCTTTCTTTGTGTCTTTGTCTTTTACGTGGCCTTGTTTTTATCTTCTTTTCAGTCTGTTTGCTCTTCGTCTCTCTTTGTGGTGTAAGCACTACATATGTGTAAATGTGCCTTTTATATACGTGGCTCTTAGAAAATGCGTGAGCTGCGACTTGCGGCAAGTGTCTTGTTGATGTGGAACATTCCGCAAATGGAACGGACATATATCACAGTCATTGTATATTTATAATCGCCCTCTCATTAGGCCGAGGCCCGTGGGTTCATAGCCCATGTGACATATTTTAATACAACTGCAACCGTGTTTTATATATCTAACAACAATCCTTTTATATATAAACAATCGCCCTCCACCTTAAGCCTTTGGTCTTATATTACAATCCAATAAGTCAAATCATAACCACTAATATATGAAAGGGTCGGGCCCTACATCTCTGTCGACGGATCGGTGGTGTCAAACGAAAACTTGCGATTGCAATTGATCAAATGGACGCGATGACCACATAAAACATGTCTCTATCATCACAATCGAATTAGAACTTTGAGTGCATGCAAATGGACATTATAGAAAAGTTCCCGATTCGATTAAATATCGAATCTGCGATTTACAAATTAACTCCACATATAACGAGGATCGGATTCGCCACTTCCAATCGCAACATATTACAAATCGTGTGATCAATCGAGTTCCAATTGCGATTGAGATTCGGACGTGATTGAACCAATTAATTCCATCGTATAATCGCCATCGGTCCGCCACTTCAATCGCAACATATTACAAATTCGTGCGATCAATCGGAGAGTTCCGGTTGCGATTGAGATTCCAGACGTGATTGAACCAATTAATTCCATCGTATAATCGCCATCGGGTCCACCACTTGATCGGAGCATATAACAAAAGACTTGCGATCAATCGGAAAGTTCCGATTGTGATTGGGAACTAGGATGCGATTGGCTCATAAACTGTGGCATATAACTCGATCGGGTCCGGCCTTCGATCAGAGCATATAAAAAAAGACTTGCGATCAATCGAAAAGTTCCGATTGCGATTGGGGAGAGGTCCCACCATCTAAAAATTCGTTTTGTGCGCTCCATAATATAACGGACATATATGTATACTTTGCCAAAGGGTTAAGCGATTCCCGGAATATGGTTTATATATTATATGTGCTCCGCCGGTTGGAGAGTGCGATTCCCGGAATATGGTTCTGTATTATATGTGTAACGCCCGGCTGGAGTCTGCGATTCCTGGAATAAGATTCATGTTATATTATATATATAATGCTTGCTGGAGTGTGCGATTCCCGGAATTTTGTAACTACTCTTTGCCTCTGTCTCTGCTTCTGTCACTCTGCCTCTGTCTCACTGTGCTTCTATGACTGTTACATTTTGACTGTCTTCTTGCTGCCTCTATTGCTTTCGCTGTGCCTCTTTTGCCTTCCTTTGCTTCAGCGCTGCCTCTTTTGCCTGAGTGCTGCTGCCTTTGCCATCAATGACAATATTTCCAACAGTCTCCCCCTTTGGCATTGATGGCAATCCACTTTCTCTGTTTGCTTTCTCTTTCTCTTGTTGCTTGCTCTTCCTGTTTGCTATTTGTTCTTCCTCCCCCTTTGACATCAATGGCAAAGGATGACACCTCATCCCTCCGTATGGGTTCTGTCATTGTATTTCCTTTCTCTGAGTTACGTTTAGGTCCTCTTCTGCTGAAATTGGACTATGATGTGTTTCATTTGTAGTGCCTGTAATATGTGCTAGATTGCAGACAGAGATGATGCATTTTACGATTGAAAGGTTCTTGTTGCTTCTGAATGTTGATAATATTGATAATGCTGATCCTATGGACTTGTTTTATGCTTATCTTGCTGGTTGTTCTCCCCCTGGAATGATATCTTCGTTTTGTTCTCCCCCTGAGACTGTACTTTCTCTTCATATTAGAGAATAGTATCTACAGATACTACCCCTAGTTTGTGTCTCAAGTATTCGAATGGTTCTCTGGCAAGTGGTTTGGTAAATATATCTGCTATCTGTTCTTTCGTTGATACATAGTCCAGTTTAACTATCTTCTGAGCCACTTGTTCTCGGAGAAAATGATACTAGATTGGTATATGTTTAGTTTTTTAATGAAGCACAGGATTTTTAGATATACTTATAGCACTTGTATTATCACATTTGATTGAGATAGGTTCATTAATGCTTACCTTCATGTCTTGAAGAGTTTTCTTCATCCACATGACTTGTGTACAACATGCTGCTGCTGCTATATATTCTGCTTCAACTGTAGACAGAGATATGGATGTTTGTTTCTTGCTTAGCCATGCCACCAGACTTTCTCCTAGATAGAATGCACCTCCACTTGTACTCTTCCTGTCATCCACACAGCTGGCCCAATATGCATCTGTGTACGCTGTTAAGGTGAAGCTCTTGCCTTTAGGATACCAAAGCCCATATTTTGATGTTCCTTGTAGATATCTGAGTATTCTTTTTACTGCCAGAAGATGGTTTTGTTTAGGTGCTGCTTGATATCTTGCCACTAGTCCTACTGCTAGCATGATGTCTGGTCTTGAAGCTGTCAAGTACAGCAGGCTTCCTATCATGGATATGTAGAGTTTTTGATCTACATCTGCAGACCTATCATCAACACACAGCTTGCATCCCGTGATCATGGGGGTTTTCATTGGTTTGTAGTCCTCCATTTTGAATTTTTTCAGCATTTCTTTTAAGTATTTTTCTTGAGAAATGAATGTGCCTGTGTTCTTTTGCTGAATTTGCAGTCCCAAGTAGAAACTGAGTTCTCCAATCATAGACATTTCAAACTCTGTTTTCATCTCATCAGCAAACCCTTTTGCTAGTTCATCTTTGTTGCTTCCAAACATAATATCATCAACATATACTACAACAATCAGGAGTTCATCTTCATGGGCTTTTATGTATAGATTGTTGTCTACTCCACCTCTCTTAAAACCCTATTTTTGCAAATATTTGTCCAGTCTTGAGTACCAAGCACGAGGAGCCTATTTCAGTCCATATAGGGCCTTCTTCAGTCTGCACACATAGTCTTCTTTGTCTGTCAATGAGAAGCCTTCTGGTTGTTCCATATACACTTCTTCTTCTAGATCTCCATTAAGAAAAGTAGACTTTACATCCATTTGATATACCTTGAAGTCCTGGTAGCATGCAAATGCCAGGAACATTCTGATAGCCTCCATTCTGGCTACAGGTGCAAATGTTTCATCATAGTCAAGTCTTTCAATTTGTGAGTATCCTTTGTAGACCAGCCTGGCTTTGTTCCTGATTACTTGTCCTTGCTCATTCATTTTGTTTTTGAATACCCATTTTGAACCAATGATATTTTTCTCAATAGGTCTAGGAACTAGTTCCCAGGTATTGTTCTTCTCAATTTGGTCCAATTCTTCATTCATTGCTTTTACCCAATAATTGTCCTTGCTGGCTTCTTCAAATTTCTTTGGCTCTATTTGTGATAACATGGCTATGTATACTTCTTCTGTTTGTTCTGTTAGCTGCCTTCTTGTCTGGACTCCTACTTTCTTGTCTCCTATGATCTGATCTTCAGGATGATTCTTTTGAGTGTATCTTGAGGAGGTTTTTGAGCTCAGCTCTGCATCTTCTGTTGTCTTGCTGGTTTCATCATCATTATGGTCTTCTTCTTCATGATTAACTGATGGACTGCAGCAGTCTGTATTTCTTGTATTGTTTGGAAATTCTTCGTCAAATCTCACATCAATACTTTCAATTATTTTCCGAAGAGTCTTGTTGTAGCACCTGTACCCTTTACTTTTGGAAGCATATCCTAGAAAAATCCCTTCATCTGCTCTTGCATCAAATTTCCCAAGGTTTTCATCATTATTCTTTATGTAACACTTACTACCAAAGACTCTGAAATGTTTTATTGAAGCTGGCTTTCCATGCCATAGTTCATATGGAGTCTTGTCACTGCTTGGCCTTAAGTGAGCTTTATTAAGGATATGTATTGCTGTGTGTACTGCTTCTGCCCAGAAGGTTTGAGCAATATTATTCTCTTGCATCATAGCTCTGGCTATTTGTTGTACAGACCTGTTTTGTCTTTCTGCTACTCCATTCTGCTGAGGTGTTCCTGCAATAGTGAATTGTTGTTTTATGCCATGTTCATTGCATAGGTCAGCAAAGTCATAATCTGTAAATTCTCCTCCTCTGTCTGATCTGATACATTTTAGTTTGCATCCTGTTTGATTTTCAGCTAATGCCTTGAATATCTTAAATTTGTCCAGTGCTTCTGATTTATTCTTGAGAAACGCAACCCATGTCATTCTGGAGAAATCATCTATTATCAGCATAAAGTAGGACTCTCCACTTGGTGTTTTGGTTCTTGCAGGTCCACACAGATCCATGTGCACAAGTTGCAGTGGTGTTCTTGTTGATAACTCTTCTTTAGATTTAAAGGATGTGCGAGTTTGTTTCCCAAATTGACAAGATTTGCATATAGTACTTGAAGGCCTTTTTATTTCTGGCATATCCCTGACAGCTTTCTTCTTGCTTAGTCTGATGATATGGTCAAAGCTGAGATGTCCCAATCTCCTATGCCACAACCATGACTCCTTAAGTTTGCTAAGATGGCAGGCTTCATCTTCCTCTTTCACTATGTATACATTGTTCTCTGTTCGAACACCTTTGAGCAGAGTCTTTCCTGTTGTGCTTGACCTGACTACACAATCTTGTGCTCTAAAAAGAACTTCACAGCCTTTGTCACACATCTGACTGACACTCAGTAAATTTTCTTTCAGTCCATCCACAAATAGTACCTCTTGGGCTTTTCCTCTGCCATTGTCTATGCTGACTGAGCCTTTTCCCTTGATCTTTCTGATTTATCATTACCAAAAATAACATTGCCAGATTTCTTTTCATCAAGAGTTATAAACTTGCTTCTGTCTCCAATCATGTGTTTGGAGCAGCCACTGTCCAAGTACCACTGGCTTTTCAGATCTTGAGCAGTTAGAGCCAGGTCACATTTATTCACTTTCTTTATCCACTGGAGGCCCCCTTTTGTTTGGTATCTTTGGTGAGGTGATGAATTATATCCCTTTAGAGAACACTTGGAAGATATATGCCCAATTTGATTTCATATACAACATTTGATTATAGTTTTTGCAGAATTGTGAGCATGAAAAAAATTGCTTTGACTCATAAACCTCCTTGAGGTATTGAACATCAGTCTTTGTCCATACTTTCTACATTCAATAATTTTATGGCCAAATTCCTTACAATAAAAACAATAACCATAGAAATTATTTGCATACCTGATGTAAGATTGTTTTCTCCATTTGTTTGTTTGAGATAGCCTCTTCACTATTTGCATCTTTTGCAGGTCTGAATTACTCTTCTTTGCATAACAATATGCAGCAGTGTGTCCAAGCTTGTGGCAGACATGGAAGGTGGCATTCTTCATAGGAGGGAAGAATTTCCTCTGATGACTTCCAAATTTGATATAATTAGGGGCATATGATTCTTTTTCTGCCATCTTAGTATTCATTATATTCCTTGTTACTAGAGATTTCTTCTGATCTTTGTCATTCTTATTACATGTTTCTTCTTTTATAGGAATGGTCTGGGCTTCTTCATCAGTTTTCATTGCTTTTACAAAAAATATATTTTTGTCTTCCTTTTCTTTGCCTTTACTCGATTCTCCTTCATAGCCTATTCCTGTTTTTATCACTGGGGATCTTTGAGCAACCAGGATATCATTCAACTTGCTAGAGCTTGTTGGTAGAGAAGATTTTATAACCACTGTCCTTTGAGCATTTTCTAGTTTCTTCCTGAGACCTACCACTTCTTCCTCCAACTTCTCTTGTTCTTGGGTTTTATCCTTGATTTGCTGAAGTAACATATCTTCTATCTTCTTGGCTTCTTCAAGCCTTACCTTCAGCAGCATGAGGACTTCTGAATTTTGTTCTTCTTTCACACATTTTAGGAGAATCTCTTTTTGTTTTCTGCATTTTAGTTTGAGTCTGTTAATCTCCTCCAGAGCACTTCTTAGCTCCCCCTCAAGGTCTACTTCCCCTTCTTCTTCTTCATCTTCTAGTAGGAGTCCCTCAAGATCTTCTATGGCCATCAATAAAAATTCTGAGGTTCCTTCTTCACTTGAGGGTTCATCTGAGTCTTCAAATGCACTGCTGTCTTGCTGAGCATAGAAGGATTTTCTGCTGGATTTCTTTCCTTTCTGCCAGAACTTTGATGTGTCTTTCTCTGATTCTTGAGCTTGATTTCTTACTTTCTTGTGAGGAAATTTAGCAGCATAATGTCCAACTCTTCCACAGTTAAAGCATTTGAAGGGAAGTTTACCTTTGTATCTACCTAAGCCTCTATCCAATTTCTTGACAAATTTAGCCTCTTCTTCATCAGAGCAAGAGCATATTTCTTCCTTTTCTTCTTTCTTCTTTTCTGTTTTGAATGTTTCTTCCCTTGTACTTGGCTTCTTCTGTGGGAGCCTCATTTCATAGGCTGTTAGATTTCCAAGTATCCGGTTCATGGTCAGAGTCCCCCAATCCACTGTCTCTTCTATTGCAGATACCTTGGGATTAAATCTGGATGGGAGTGATCTTAGAATCTTTTTCACAACTATACTTTCTGGTATGGTTTCTCCAAGAGCTTTCATATTGTTAACAATTTCTGCAACTTTTAAGAAGAAGCTGCCAACATCCTCATCGTCATTCATTTTTAAGTTTTCAAACTGGGCTCTATATACTTGAAGTTTGGCAGTTTTTACTTTCTGGTCTCCCTCATGTATGTCTTCAAGAGTATCCCATATTTTCTTGGCAGTGTCTTTGTGCATTACTTTAATAAACTCTGCTTCACATAATCCATTCAGGATGGCATTCATGGCTTTTTCATTAGCTACAAAGATTTATTTAGCTTCTTTCTTTGTATCAGTTGACTTCGGGGCATATCCTAATTGCACAACAGCCCAGACTTCTACTCCTAGTGACATTATGTATGTCTTCATTCTGATTTTCCAGAAAGCATAATTTTCACCAGTGAAGAAAGGGGCTTTATTGGTTGAGCATCCTTCTTTACTAGCCATCTTGGGAACCTAGGATCTCCTTTCAGTCGTTAGACTTGTACAAAGGAACTGGCTCTGATACCAATTGTTGAATCTCTAATTAAACTGAGAGGGGGGGGGGGGGTGAATCAGTTTAATACATTCCTGATATTTTAAACTTTTCATTAAACTTATTTACACCTTCATTTCAAACTCTATTTGATGTGAGAGTAATTTTAGAATGTAATCAGAAAGTATTAGTTTAATAGAGAAGTAGACTTAATATGAGAGCAGCAGGTATTAAGCAAATGATACATATCAGATCAATACATAGATATCATGCACAGAGATATAAGATCAATACATAAATATCATGCACAGAGACACCAGATATAAGTGGAAACCCATAAAGGGAGAAAACCACATCTTATTATTGTTGTGATGCAAAGGCAAGCTCCAACTCCCTCTCACCACTGTTTTTCTGCAGGCAACAACCTACAAGAGGCTCCAACCTCTATTTTGCAAGCTACAACTTCCAAGGAAGCACCAACTCCCTTCAATTTTCTGCAGGCACCAACCTTCAGGAGGCTTCAACCTCAGTTTGCTACAACTGACAGCTATCAAGCTGCAACTTGATAGGGAAGCTCCAACTTCCTCAATTTATCAAACTTAATGTTTGTTGATTTACCTCAGATATCAGCTCTGTTTTGTAGCTTCTCTTTCTGCTCTTCTTTTCTTGGTCTTCTCTTCTATACTCTGCCTTCTCTATATTTTCTCTCTCTCACTCTCTCTCACTTGAGCTTATCAAATTGATATTATATATAGAAATTCTCACATGACTGTTTGTTTTTCACAAGGAATTTGAAGTGAACAGTCATGACTCTTTGGCTTCTGTCTTCTTATTCGTTTTTCAACTCAATTTTAGAATTAATACAATATGTACAAGTTTCATGCTACAGTGGGATTTTGTCTTTTCCTTAGGATACTTGCCTTTGCATCACAAACAATAAAAAATAATTACATCATTTACATTCACATTCTAAATTACATATTTCAATATCACTCAGCTCCTCTTCTGAACTTTGGCTTAATGGATTTTGTCTTTTTCTACTGTTGTTAAAGTGACTACATCATCTTTGTTTCTTACATCATTTGTACATTTCACCTATTCAATAAGCTCTTGAATCACCATGTTTTTCTTGTTCATTCATTTATATATGAGATGTATGCTCTGAAAACTGTCTTTTAATCGAACTTAAAAATAACTACATGTTTTTATAAACCCTTGCAATCACCACGGATATATCGATTCACTCCCAATATTTACCATATGCCATCAATTTGTATAATCTTTGGTTTCATTTTAAAATTCTTTGTATTATCAAAAAAATATTGCTCCCACTTCCCTTTTTAATTGCATTCAAATAATTTTCATTATCGACCATTTTCTCATCCAAACAAATCTCTTATATGTACATATGTGCTAACTTCGCATTGTAACCCTCATACGCAACATAATAGTTGACTATTGAACCATATTATTTAATTCTCAGCAAATTAACCCACAATCACATATTTCATTATTATACAAAATATATCCAAATATTACGGCGTTCAACCGGACCTTGTACTAAGGTTAATAAACCAAATTTGTTACATTTATCTCTGCCCCGGGCCCACAATACAACCAAACGAACGCACTGTACCTGGCTTAACTTCCGGGCTCTTCTATTAAACCTCGTGCAAGTCCTGTGAACGATCACCGTTGGATGTTGAGTCTTCAAATCAACGGCATATGTTAATTTCGCTCCACGTCTTCAGTCGACGTATAACGCGCGAAGGCGCACTTTAAACCATGGTTTTGAAATGTCGGTCGGGACACGTGTCGATTCCTGTATGGAATCGCTCCTCCTCTGGGCAATACCACCTATGGTCGATAGGCGGTGCGGAGAATACCACTTCCATCCTTTACTGTTCACCAAACCACGTTTACTGTTCACCGATCATGGTTCCGCTTCCTCCAGGTTCCGTCTTCGTCCTTTTACTCCGGTTTCCGCCCGTTATATATGAAAGAGTTCTTTTCATTTATTTAATCTGACCCAGGGTTCCAGCCTACGCTCCAGGTTCCGGTCCGCATTTGTTATTTATCAAAACGTTCACTGTTCAATGTATTTTTATTATTCGACTCCGCTCCATTCAATTATATATATATATATGGTCAACTATGGTTCCGGTCCTATTCACGCTGGTTCTTCGGTGTATGTGTTGGAATGTAATTTCAAGCGTACCAATCGGCGGAGAACGATGAACGAGGTTTATAGCAGAGTTTAAACCGATAGCAAGTTGACGAGATGCGACGGGTACGGGAGATCGAACGCGTGGAGTTAACGAGAAAGCACCCCGTATTTGGTGGCCAATCACGTTGTTCAGGTCAACGACTATGGCTTCAGATTGCCCTCTGGGGCCTCACCCAAGAATTGATGCGTACGGAGCGAATGGCGGCCCAGCCAACCACGGTGGTGGTGGCTCCGCCCATACTGCACATGCATGATTCATACCACCACGGAAAATTCTGCATATATATAATGCACAGTTCTACCATATCAATCGAATACAAGTGCTCCGTTAAAACTTATGTTATGTGTAACACCCGGCTGTATGAAAGATTCTCGAAATTTATCTATATATGTACATATTTTTGAAATAACATATGTGGCTCTGCCTCTCGTTTGTCCTCTGCCTACGCACTCTACGCTGTAAACATTTCTGTCTCACGTCTTTCTATATTGCTTGTCTCCTTTGCTTCATTCATTTGCTTCTTTTCTTCCATTATTACTTTGTCTCCTTGCTTGTTCCTATCTAACATACCTCCTTTGCCCTTGAATGACAACATTTCCAACACAATATACAATTTCATTCATACCAAATAGTAATTGCATAGAAACTCTTCATTATACACAAATAATTTTCAAAAACATATTAAATGAATATACATGTAAATCCAATATGTTGAACCTTTAGTTAAACCGAGAGGGGGGGTGAATCATTAACACATTCCCGATCTTAGAACTTTTCATTGTAACCTGACTACACCTTCATTTCACATCCAATTTTAATGTGTATAATCTTAAAATGTGTTATGTTAGTATACTAGCAAAGAGACTTAATATGAGAGCAAAGCAGATATTGCTGCATGATACATATCGATCAATACATAAATATGCACAGACACTGGGATATAAGTGGAAACTCATAAGGGAGAAAACCACATCTTATTATTGTTGTGATGCAAAGGCAAGCTCCAACTCCCTCTCACCACTGATTTTCTGTAGGCTCCAACCTACAGGAGGCTACTACCTCAATTCTGCAAGTTACAACTTGCAAGGAAGCTCCAACTCCCTCTTCAATTTTCTGTGCACCAACCCACAGGAGGCTTCAACCCTCACTACACATAATCGACACCATCAAGTCATAACTTGATAGGAAGCTCCAACTTCCTCAATTTATCGAACTCAATGTTTGCCGATTTACCGATTTTACCTCAGATATCAGCTCTGTTCTGTAGCTTCTCTTTCTGCTCTTCTTTTCTTGGTCTTCTCTTCTATACTCTGCCTTCTCTATATTTGCTCTCTCTCGCTCTCACTATATTGAGCTTATCAAATTGATATTATATATATAAATTCTCACATGACTGTTTGTATTTCACAAGGAATTTGAAGTGAACAGTCATGACTCTTTGGCTTCTGTCTTCTTATTCCTTTTTCAACTCAATTTTAGAATTACTACAATATGTACAAGTTTCATGCTACAGTGGGATTTTGTCTTTTCCTTAGGATACTTGCCTTTGCATCACAAACAATAAAAAATAATTACATCATTTACATTCACATTCTAAGTTACATATTTCAATATCACTCAGCTCCTCTTCTGAACTTTGGCTTACTGGATTTTGTCTTTTTCTACTGCTGTTAAGAAACTGTTCTGCATCATCTTTTTTTACTGTCATCTGTACATTTCACCTGTTCACTTCTCTTCTAAATCCCTGTATTTTTCTTGTTCATTCAAGTTATATAACAGCTGTCTTTTAGTCAAACTTAAATATAACTCTGCGTTTTTATAACCCCTTTTTAATCAAACGGATATATCAGTGCTCCCAATATTTACCATATTCCATCAACTATATAATCTTTGGTTTCATTTTACAGGAAATGCTTTGCCTTATTAACAAAACAAATATTTGCTCTCACTTTTTAATTGCATTCAAAGTTTCGTGTCCAACCATTTTCTCATTCGGCAATCTCTTATATGTACATATGCGCTAACTTCGCATTGTAACCTTCATACGCAACATAATAGTTGACTATTGAACCATATTATTTAATTCTTAGAAAATTAACCTACAATCACATATTTCATAATTATACTAAATATATCCATATATTACGACATTCAACTTAATTTAAAATTACAAGGACAAACCAATTGCATACATTTATTTCTCCCCGCCCCGCTCCACAATACAATCCAAACGACCAACCACACCAACGTACCGTACTCCGTTTAACTTCCGGGTTTTTCATTAAACTGCCTCCAGTCTCCCGGCATCGGGTTGTTGATGTCGAGTCTCCAAATCAATGGCGTATGTTAATTTCGCTCCACGTCTTCAGTCGACGTATAACGCGCGAAGGCGCACTTTAAACAATGGTTTTGAAATGTCGGTCGGGACACGTGTCGATTCCTGTACGGAATCGCTCCTCCTCCGGGCAATACCACTTATGGTCGATAGGCGGTGCGGAGAATACCAATTCCAACCTTTATTGTTCACCAAACCACGTTTACTGTTCACCGGTCATGGTTCCGCTTTCTCCAGGTTTCGTCTTCGTCCTTTTACTCTGGTTTCCGCCCGTTATATATGAAAGGGTTCTTTTCATTTCTATTTATTTAATCCGACCTGTGGTTCCAAAATTTCCACGCTCCAGGTTCCTATCTACTTGTTATTTATCAAAAATGTTCACCGTTCAATGTATTTTTATTATCTTAATTTCCACTCCATTCAATTATATATATATATATATATATATATATATATATATATATATATATATATATATATATATATGGTCAACTATGGTTCCACTCCTATTCAATTGTTCTTTCTGCATGTGTTGGAATGTAATTTCCAACTGCGCAATCAGCAGAACGATGAACAGGTTGATGGCGCAAAGTTTAAACCGACAGCAAGTTGACGGAGATCGACGGAGTACGGGAGGTCGAACAACGCAGAGGTTAACGGGAAGGCACCCCCCCCCCCCGTAGTTGACTGGCCGATCGCGCGTTGACCGCCGATCAACGGTTGTGGTTTACTACGGGGCCTCACCCCAATTGATGCGTACGGGCAAATGGCAGCCCTCGTAACCACTGTAGGTGGCCCGCCTTATGCACCACCGCGCGCCACCATTCCGCCACCACCACGGAAAATTCACCGCTGATATATAATGCACAGTTCTACCATATCAATCGAATACAAGTGCTCCGTTAAAAATTATGTTATGTGTAACACCCAGCTGTATGAAAGATTCTCAGAATTTATCTATATATGTACATATTCTGGAATAACATCTTTGGCTCCGCCTCTCGCTCATCGCTAAGAAAACGTTCCGTCTCCGCATTTGCTTCCTTCGCTCGTCTCCTTTCGTTCATTCATTTGCTTCTTGCTTCCACACGCTCTTTTTTGTCTCCGTAATCGTTCCCCGTTCGCATCTCGTCGCTCCTTTGCCATCGATGACAACATTTCCAACAGTCTCCCCCTTTGGCATTGATGGA